>WEIB01000660.1:0-30096 GCA_015476505.1 Urochloa ruziziensis
TCTGGAGGCTGCTGGTGTTGGATTGGCTCGGTCTCCCCTTTGAGGATGAAGATGGGGAAAGGCTGCTCCCGGAGACCGAGTTGGAGGCTTGCTGGCTAAAGCGGTCGGCCATGGCACTGGATCTAGAAACAAGTGGTGGTTCTGGAGAAGAATGGCTCGAGAGTTTTGAGGAGGGGGAGGAGTGGGAGCCTTTTGTTTTAAAACGATGCTCCCGACTCAAAACCCTATAGATTCTCGGAGAGGATAGGATGAACGTTGGATTCAAGTTTGGAGCGTCGCGAGGGGGCAATGGGATGGGCCGATCGGCCTAGATGAGGCCGGCCGGCCTCCCCCTGGCCTGGCTCAGCTCCAAATTTTTTGTGTACCCTCCTCTTTTCATTATTCCAGAAGATTCGTTGGGTTTGGCTAGCAAAGGTTTAGAAAAGAGAAGAAAAAGGAAAAGGAAAATCTATCCTACATAAGGGCCATTTTTAAGTCCTGCCCAGACTTGGACTTGGTAACTCGGACAGCTCAAAGACGTCCATCTCTTTGAGATCCGGCATTTCGGATTCAAGAAATATTTTCAATCTCTAGCCATTGGCCTTGAAAACATTTCCGTCATCATCCTGGAGGGTTATAGCGCCATGATCGGCGGCATTAAGCACTTTAAAGGGGCCTTCCCACTTGCTTCTAAGCTTACCATGACCAAACAAACGGTTACGAGAGTTGAAAGTAGTACCTTATCTCCCGCTTTGAAGTGCTTGATCTTGATTCGCTTGTCATGCCATCTCTTAGTACTTTCCTTGTAGAGCTTGGAGTTGTGGTAGGCCTTCTCCCTCCATTAATCCAATTCAGCCAATTGCATTTGCCTTTTTACTCCGGCTGCTTGGAGATCCATGTTCCACCTCTTGATAGCCCAATAGGATTTGAATTCAAGCTCAACTGGTAACTGGCAAGTCTTTTCATAAACCAGTTGGTAGGGTGTCATCCCTATCGGTGTCTTGTATGCTGTTTTGTATGCCCATAGTGCTTCTGATAGCTTACATTTCCACCCTGTTCCCATCGCATTGACCGTCTTCTGCAGAATGTTCTTTATATATTTGTTTGACGTTTCTGCTTGACCGCTGGTCTGAGGATGATAAGGGGTAGCTACCTGATGATTCACTCCTAGATCGCTTAGGCACTTCCTGAATGTCTTGTTAATGAAGTGTGATTCTCCATCGCTGATCACGACTCGAGGTATTCCGAAACAGGGAAAGATGATTGCTTCAAACATCCTTCTTGAACTCTTCGAGTCGGCTGCTATGCAAGGAAGTGCTTCCACCCACTTGGACACATAATCCACTGCCACCAAGATGTACTCTTACTACTCGAATACGGGAAATGGACCCATGAAATCTATTCCCCATATGTTGAAAATCTCCAACTGGAGGTTACTCTGCAGTGGCATTGCATCACGGGCATTGATATTCTCGTGTTTCTAACATCTGGCGCATCGCCTCACAAATTCCTTGGCATCTCCATACATGGTTGGCCAGAAGAATCCACTCTGCCATACTTTTGCATGGGTTCGGAAGACTCCGTAGTGTCCTTCGTATGGTGATGAGTGACAGCGATCAAGTATCTTATGTGTCTCTTGCTGAGGAACGCATCTTCGAAGTAATCCATCCGCACAAACCTTGAATAGATAGGGGTCATCCCAAAGGTGAAATCTGCTGAGGTATACCAATTTCTTCTTGTCTTCTCCTGGAGGTATATACCCAGTCACCATGAAATTCACCAAATTTTCATACCATGGACTGGATGTAGTGACCTTAAGGAGAGCATCATCTCTGAGGTAATCATTCATCGGCAGATCCGACCCCTGAACTTGCATTCTTGAGAGATGATTAGCCACACAATTGTCTGTCCCCTTCTTGTCCTTGATTTCTAAGTCAAACACTTGAAGGAGCAGAATCCAACGGATGAGTCGTGGCTTTGCATCTTTCTTGGTTAGGAGATACTTTAGTGCAGCATGGTCTGTATATACTATCACCTTAGCGCCAACCAAGTAAGATCTGAACTTATCCATGGCAAACATCACTGCCAGAAGTTCCTTCTCCGTTGTGGCATAGTTCAACTGAGCCCCGGTCAATGTCTTACTTGCATAAGATATGGCATAATGTTGTTTATCCTTTCATTGGCCGAGCACTACCCTGTCGGTGATATATTCTCCGGCAGTCTTCCACGGGGTGGCCCACGGAAGTGATTTGTATTGCAGGGAAGATCGCAAAGATCGGAAGCAAGATGGTTAGGATGGACAGACACGGGGGTTTATATAGGTTCGGGCCGTCGACTCGACGTAATACCCTACGTCCTGTTTTGGGGTGTTGTATTGCGTGGATTGTATGTCGATGTGAGTTGAGTTGTGGTGAGTTGTTTTGGAGGGGGTCCCTGCCCGCCTTATATATTGGGGGGCAGGGTTACAAGTCGGTTTGTAGCCGATCCTATCTCTAAGAATCCTTTCCTTCTTTACAATAATTCCTATTCCAACTAGAACTTCTCCTTCCAGATCCTTCCTTCGTGCGCCGACTTGTCCCGCACGTCATCAGGTCCAGAACGGTGGGCTGGGCCGCCCCCTTTTGGTGGGCTGCCAGGCTTGCTCGTGAGGTACCCGGGTACTATATCCCCCACAGTAGCCCCCGAGCACTTCTTGGCCGATCGTTGGCTGTAATTGATCTGTCTTTTCTTGCATGATCCGAGTGCTCTCAAGTTGTCTAAGACCTCATCCGAGTGATTTCGAAGAAGATCCGAGTGGTTTCGAGGAAGATCTGAATGCATGATCAGACGTTCCTGAAAACAATTCTTCAATTATAGCCATAGTGAGGGGAAGGAGTGCTCTTTTTCACGACGCGACAGCGAAGTGAATACACTTAGCCCTCGAGCTTTGGGCAATTTTAGTATGAAATTGGCCAAAGGTCTTCAACTTTTCTCCATCTATATCTTGATCTTTAATGGTGTGCACCTCCAGGTGCACCCATTGGGTGTAGCCCCCGAGCCTTGAGCATAATAGAATATTCTGGTCGAGGGTCAAAAATAAAATATTATGAATCTCTTTTTGAACTTAATCCATCAATGGTGTGCACCTCCAGGTGCACCCATTGGGTGTAGCCCCCGAGTCTTGATTCGACTCGGCACGATCGTGTCAAGACTCTGAAAGCCGTGGATCCTGACTGAATTTTTCAGCCCCCATGCCTCTGGGTATGGATTTCAGATAATCTTCTCCTTCTGGGGCTTTTTTTGTTTCCCCTTCTTAAGGATTCTGTTCTCAAGTTCTTTGAACTTGGCGTGACTCTCAGATCGTGTCCCACGACCCAACTTGACCATATGGTAAGCCACCTTCTCGCAAGATTTATACTTGTCAGCACTTGACCCAGACTTCTGAGCGAATTTAGCGATAGTATCGCATGCCTTACGTAAAAATCAATTGCAAGGATACAATATTAATTGCAAAAGCAAGTCTGGCCGTCGACTAATTTTAGCCTCACGACCGAGTGGTCTCTTCCCCTGAACACTAGCTCAGGAACCCACAAATTTGTTAATGTAACAGAACCGAAAGGTCGTGCTATATTTCAGCCCATTTAGGCCCATTAATCCCGTAAAGTCCGTTGTTTCCTAGGGAAACTAACGGTTGCCTTATTAAAGGTAGAATATCGCGAGATATCGCGACTCCTTACCGCATCTTTGAATTCAAAGCGACGGGATGTGCCTGCGTCAGTTGAGTTCCCGAGACACGCATTGCGCCGTGCGCGGGAGGAACGGTTCATTCCATTATAAGCCATGCCCGCCGCAATCTTCTTCCTTTACTCGCCATATGCCTTCCCAGCGCTCAAGTTCTCCTCCACGCGCGAGAGCAAACCCTAGATCCATTCCCGCAACTTCCATCCTCAATCCTCAGCCCCCGCTCGTTGCCATGGCGCTGAAGAGGAGGGAAGCTCCGAAGCGGAAGGAGAGGTCGCCGGGAAGGGCTCGGTCAGTCAAGGCCAAGGCCGCCGTCGAAGTCGCCGTGGATCGCGCCGCCGAGTGGAGGGAGTCCATCACCACCACCAGGCGTCTCGAGCAGCATGTCATCGACGGCATCCTCCCAGACCAGCAAACCGCCGAGTGGCGCGCAGCCTCCGGTGAGTCTTTCCCCACCCCAAATTCCTCTGATTTGGTGGTGTTCGAGTCTTTCTTTCTGCGCGGCTTTGGCGTGCCCGCGCATTCTTTTCTCCGCGGGCTGCTGCATTTCTATGGGATCAGTCTCTGCGCACTGAATCCTAATTCTATTCTTCATATCGAAATCTTCATCAACCTCTATGAGGCCTATCTTGGGATAGAGCCTCACTTCAATCTTTTTCTTCACCTTTTTCTGTTAAAACCTTACCCTGGAACCAAGTGCCCGCGAGTAGTCGGAGGCGCCGGATTCCAACTCCGCGAGGGTCGAACCCGGGAGTATTTTGATATTCCTTTTCTTACCTCCAACAAAGGGTGGCAGTCCGAGTGGTTTTACGTAGGAAACCACTCGCCTGCCATTTCCCCTGAAATCGATTCACGTCCTGTTCCCTCCTAGTCCTGGACTGCAAATGGGTGTAATCTCAGTAAAGAACTGAACCCAACTTTTGCAGGGTCGAGCTGCCTTTGTATCTCTCCCTCCTTTGCCTGAGATGCCAAAGGGAGTGGATCAGCCGGCTCGGCGCAGAGCCGGTGATGTTGAAGAAGCAGTCGGAGAAAGTGAGAGTGACCTGCATGACTCTGATATCACTCTGTCGTCCTCACCTTCTCCAGACGTGCTATCTCAGAGTGGTGGGAAGGCTGCCCCTGTCCCGAAGAAGCGGAAGATTTCAACGGGGATCGTGATTGGGGATGCGCCGAGCCGTCGCCAACTCCTCCTTTCCGAGTCATCTGACTCGGATGAAGACGAAGCTGGTGGTGCCGAGTCGTCAATCCCGCCCCCAATTATCAGCTCGGAGCAGTCGCCCCTTGCCATAGTACCTCTGAGTACTGCAAGTCCGAGGGACCTTCCTTCCCCCACTCAGAGAGGAAAGCGCCCGAGAATGCGCGTATCTACTCTGTAAGTATCATTGTCATCCTTTGATTGTCCTTTATGTTTTCCTGTGATTAATCCATATGTGCTTTATCCTGTAGCACGCCGTCTGAGATCCCTTTGCGGGTCCTGCGCCGCAATCGGTCGTTGAGACAGAGATCCCACCAATCCAAGTGCCAGAGGTGTCGTCCCACTCGGCTGATCTTCTCAGCGATCAGCCTGTGGGTCCGCCACCAGAGTCACTGCGAGCACCAACCCTGCCTCCGCCGAGTCCTGCACCAGCGTCGCCGACCACACTGCCAATTCCTCAGGGCAGCCCCCAGCCTGCTCCTGTGGTTGAACAGACTGCTGCGATGGAGGAGCCCCAGGCTGCGGGGGTCGAAGTCGCTCCTGCGGTGGTCGGCGCTCCAGGTGGTGGTGCTCCCATGACTCCTCTGGTGGAGTTCATGTCGCTCCATCGTCGTATGGGCCAAATAGCCGAGGTATTTCCTGAGCCACTTTTCTTGTTGAGGTTGAGTACCGAGTGGTACACCTATTTGTTTTGTCATCTGACTATCTTTTGCAGGACTTAGCTGCTGATGCCGAGGCAAAATCCTCGGTGATTCAAGAACTTTCTTCTGCAGTCGCTAAGGCCGACTCCTTGGTGGCCCGAGTGGCTGAACTCGAAGCTGCTGCGACCCAACACCAGGCCGAGTTGGAGGAAGCCCAACGCACCAATCGCGATCTTCGCGGAGAGGTGGAGCAGGCTAGACTCAACGAAGCCCAGGCCATGCATGAGCTTAGAGGTATGTTATTCCCTGTTTGTTTTCCTGTCAGACGTGAATATATTATCCAGATCTAACTTTCTGTAGATTACCGGTATCGGATTATGTCCCAATTTTCAGAGCTCACTGCCAAGATGGCTCGGCTGCAAGGCGAGGCGGAGGCACTGCGCACCGAGAAGATCACGCTGGAAGACGCTGTCCGAGTGGTGGCGGAAGAGATCGAGCCGTAGGCATCATCATCTTCAGCTTCTATCCTCGACCGCGTTCGGGCGCTTCCACGCTTCTTCCGGCGACAGCTTTGCTCCATCAGCCAGGCCAGCTGCGGTCATGTCCTGGCGGTGCTCAAATCTCTGTTCCCGGCATCGGACCTAGAGCCACTCGGCCGCGGATACGCTGCTGGCACCTCCGAAGATGATGTGAGCAGACTGCTCCTTGAAGTCGAGCCGATCGCCAATGTCCTGTCCAAGGACGTTGTTGATGACTCTGATGAAGCGGCCCCGTCTGGTGTTGGTGACCCTGCAATGTAATTTTCATAGAATATTTGTAGTATTTGATAGAAGTAATACTTTTGAACAATGTTGAAGCTTTTGTTTATTGTATATAAGTTTTTATGGGACTACTACTCCCTTTCTTTCTGCGCTGGCCTTAATTTCTGAGTGGTTGACCTGTTACGGAGTAGATTAGCCTCGTTGGTCTCAGTCTCATGCCGCAGAGTCTTTGTCGTACGTTTAGAGCTTTGACTTGGCGAGTACTTTCCCTCTCGATTTAAAGTTTGTGCCACTCGTACTTTATGTGCGTGACGCGAAAGAGGAAATTCAAGTAGTAGAAATAGATGAAAGATGAAATCAACTTTATTGATATCTCATTGTGAAACTGCCGAGTTGTGACTGGGGATGATTACCCTCCAAAATCACTCGGAAAGAACAAATCTAAACAAAAAAGATGAATACATAACTGAATCAGGCGTAGAAACGCTGTAAGTGCTCGATGTTCCATGGATTTGGGATGTCTACGCCGTCTTCCGTCATGAGGCGATATGAGCCCGGGTGACTCACTGACTTGATGATGTATGGCCCCTCCCAAGGGGACGCAAGCTTGTGTGCGCCCTTAGTGTCTTGCTTCCTCCTCAGAACCAAGTCGCCTGCTTCAAAAGATCTCTGCTTAACTGTTCGATCATGATACCGTCGCAGGACCTGAGCGTAACGCGCGGCTTGGATCTGGGCAGCCAATCTCTTCTCCTCGATACTGTCGAGGTCTTCAATGCGCGCCACTTGCGCGTCGTATTCGTCATAGAACTCCACTCGAGGGGAGCCGTATGCGAGGTCCGTTGGTAGGATAGCTTCCGAGCCGTAAACCAGAAAGAACGGGGTTTGCTTCGTGGCACGACTCGGCTGGGTGCGCAGCCCCCAGATTACAGCTGGTAACTGCTTGATCCATCGTCCATCATACTGCTTCAGCTACATGAATATCCGGGCCCTGAGTGCCTTGATTATTTCGCCATTGGCTCTTTCAACCTGGCCATTGGCCCTTGGGTGCGCCACGGATGCAGGGCATAGCTTGATGCCCCTCTCGCTGCACCAGTCTTTAAACTCCTGCGCCACGAAGTTCGTACCATTATCTGTAATGATACGATTTGGGACTCCGAAGCGGTGGGTGATGTCGGTGAAGAACTCGATGGTCTTGGCTGCCGTGTGCTTTGTTGAGATCTGTATAATCGACGCACATTCTCCAATCATTATTATTCTTTTTTCTTACAAGAACTGGATTAGCTAACCAGTCGGGGTGGAACACCTCCTGAATAAAACCAGCAACTAGCAGCTTTGTAATCTCTGCCCTAATCGCCTCCTTGCGGTCCTACGCGAATCGACGAAGCCTCTGCTTGATCGGTTTGGCAGTCGGATTGACCTTCAAGGAGTGCTCGGCAAGTTCCCTTGGGACACCTGGCATATCGGATGGTTTCCACGCGAATATGTCGGCGTTTTCCCTTAGGAATTTGACGAGCACTTCTTCCTATTTGGGGTCTAATTCTGCCCCGATGATGGCCGTCTTCTTTGGGTCATCCAGATCCAGAGAGATCCTCTTCAGCTCCGTCTCCTTGCTTGGCGCGATGACTTCTCTTGCTGGCTTCTTGGTGGGGACCTCCAGAGAGTCCTTATCCACCTCCTGTGATGCAGCCAGTACTTGCTCCATGCGCTTGGACATGTCCAGGGCAGCTGCCGCGTTGAGGGTTTCCTGTTCGCATGTGTAAGCGACTCGGATGTCCCCCAAGACGGTGATTACGCCTTTAGGTCCTGGCATCTTGACCTGCAAGTAGATGTAGTGAGGAATCGCCATGAACTTGGCGAGCGCCGGCCTCCCGAGGATGGCGTGGTATGCAGTTTCAAAGTTCGCCACCGTGAACTGCATATGCTCGGTCCGGTAGTTGTTCCGATCTCCGAAGGTAACGGGCAATGTGATGTGCCCGAGTGGTTCCACCCCCTCTCCCGGTATCAAACCGTAGAACGCGGATTGGGGGGGACTTAGGTCGAGAGTAGTCAGGCCGAGCTCCTTCAACGTGTTAGCAAAGAGGATGTTCAGGCCACTGCCACCATCGACTAGCACCTTGGTGAGCCGAACGTTGTGGATCGTCGGAGCTACTACCAAGGCGTGAGATCCGGGCTTCGGTATGAAGTTTGGGTGATCCTCCCGGGTGAAGGTGATCGGAACTTCCAACCACTTAAGGTACTCAGGTACCGGTGGTTCCCTCGCGTGCATGACTTGGCGATGGGTGAGCTTCTGCTGGCGCTTCGTCTCGAACTCCGGTCCGCCATAGATCATGCGAACCACTCGGTCGGCTTCCTGGAAGTCGTCGCCGGGCTCGTCAGTCCGCCTGTCGTCTCGCGGGGAACCATCGTTCCTCTTTCTGTAGGGAGGGCCTCTATTGCCCCCAGTAAAGGCTTGCTTGAGCCCGTAGCACTCTCGTGCCGAGTGCTTGTGCTTGTGGTATGGACATTGCTCATCGAGCATGCGCTAGAAATCCTCTGGAGTTACCCGGCCTCTGGACCGGTCCAGGGCGGCGACCATATCTCCCTCGCTCTTCTTCTTGCGAGGGTGACTGTCGGCGTGACGATGGTCGTCGTGTCGGTCTTCGTCTTCGCGGCAGTCGCGCTTGCGGATCGTCTTGTTCTCTTCTTCCCAGCGGCTCCTGAGCTCGCTGAGTTGTTCCTTTTCCGCGATCTCTGCGTCCGCCCACGTGCTAGCGATCCGGAACATGTCATTGACAGTCGCGGGTGGCTTCCGAGTCCACTTGTGAATCAGTCTTCCGTCGGAGATGCCGTGCTGGAAGGCTGTCATAACCTCCTGATCCGTCACGTCCGTGATGGAGTTACGCTTCTCCGAGAACCTGCGCACAAAGTCGTGCAGGGTCTCGTTCTTGCGCTGTCTGATCTGGCCGAGGAGCCGCTTGCTCCCGGGCCTTTCCCAGGTACCGAGATAGTTACCGACAAAGAGTGCGGTAAGCTGATCCCAGTTGTCGATGGCGTCCTGCGGGAGTCCTGCCAGCCAGTTGCGGTAGTCCTTGGTGAGCATGATGGGAAGGTAATTCGCCATCACGTCCTCGTTGCCGCCAGCCGCTTGTACGGCGGTGTAGTAGATCTGAAGCCATTGAGATGGATCAGACTTTCCGTCGTACTTGTCGATATCCGACAGCTTGAAGCCTCTGGGCCATGTCAAGCTTCTCAAGCGCTCAGTGAACGACTGGAATCCGCCGATCTGACCCCTAGGGCGGGAACCGCTCGGACCCGAGCCGTCTGTTGTTCTTGGGGGAGTGTTATCCCTCCTGCGATCCCTGTCCCTGGGCGGGGAACGGGTCCTCTGATAGTTCCGAGTCCTGGGCGGAGTTCGGTCCCATCGGTAGGTTCTGCTGCGCGGTGGAGTTCGCTCCCTTGGCGGGGTCGGTCGCCTGGGTGGTGGAAGCGCTCGTCCTCGTGGCGGAGTGCGACCGCCGTCGTTGCCGCGCCTTGGACTACCGGAGGGGTCAGAGTAGTCTGATTCCGTCGAGTAGCCGCTCCTGTTGGAGTTACGACGGGGATTTCCATGATCCCGATCGTACTCTTCGCGCCGTCGGATTTCCTCACGATGGCGCTCTTTGGTGCTGTTGCGGATGACGTCCCTCGCGTCCCGATCTCTGTTGATCGTGGTGCGAAGGTCTTCGTCACGATCCGATCCACCGCTGGCCCGGCGTCGAGACGGACCGAGCTCAGAAGTGACCGTGGTTGCTCTGCCCTGCATCTGGTGAACCTGGATGGAGGCGGCCTACACGAGAGCCCTTACCTTTTCCAGGCCTGGAGTGCTGGGTGGCAGCCGACTGATTTCCTCGTTGATGGTGACGAGGTTCTGGACTGGCGTCTCGTAGACGTCGTATCCGTTGTACTCAAACATGCCGTCGCGCATCAAGTTCCGGGTGCTCCTCCTGTCGTGCTGATCCCGTTGACGACAATGATCTTCAGAGCGTGGTTCCTGGAGTCGAGTGGTGCCAGATCCTGATGCGGTGGCTCCGTGTGGTCGTGCGGCTCTACGAGTCGCCCGACTGGCGTTGCGTCCTCGACGCTGGTCCCTGGCTTCAGTCGTCTCCTCAGCCGGGGTGACCTCGTCTTCTGACACAGGGTTGGGTGGCGTCGCTGGCGCCACCATGTAGCAGTATGACCCAACTCCTTCTTGCACGAGGTAGTCTTCCTCGGACTCGGAGAAGTCGGATGTGGGCGTATAACGCTCCAAGCTACTCGGAGTTAGTTCTCCGGTTGATCCTAGCAGTTCCGGCTCCGTAGAGGCGTCGGACACTGTGTAACCTTCCGGCAGGTCGTCCAGGATTGAGGGTCCCTGTGGGTTTAACTCGTAGGAGTCGCTCCCAGAGAGGGAATCATCCGCCTGGACGATGTCCTTCATCTTCTGCTTCTGAGCAAGCGCGCAAAAGCCAGGGGTCTGGACGGTGATGACCTCAGGGCTCGGGACGCGTGTCGGTTGAGCGTTTACGCTCTGAGATGACTCGGCGACGCGACTCTCAGGAGCCGGATCGGAACCGAGTGATTGTAGATCTGTTCCCGACTGGTTGGGCCTCGCGTTTTGCGATGGACTCAGCGGGGTAGAACCGGCACGATCAGATGCGATCGGACCGGATTGGGCCGTGACGGCCGAAGTCGGCGCCAGAGAGGAAACCTCCGTGGCGATCGTAGCTCCTGCCGCTTGGGTATCCAAGGCGGCGGTGGTGACGTCCCGAACTGGATCTCGAATCCGTCGACGTCCGGGAGATTGCAGCTGTCCAAGATCTTGACACGATCCATCAAGCTTACCAGATTGATCTCGGCGATATCCCCTACCTGGCGCGCCACTGTCGGTGATATATTCTCCGGCAGTCTTCCACGGGGTGGCCCACGGAAGTGATTTGTATTGCAGGGAAGATCGCAAAGATCGGAAGCAAGATGGTTAGGATGGACAGACACGGGGGTTTATACAGGTTCGGGCCGTCGACTCGACGTAATACCCTACGTCCTGTTTTGGGGTGTTGTATTGCGTGGATTGTATGTCGATGTGAGTTGAGTTGTGGTGAGTTGTTTTGGAGGGGGTCCCTGCCCGCCTTATATATCGGGGGGCAGGGTTACAAGTCGGTTTGTAGCCGATCCTATCTCTAAGAATCCTTTCCTTCTTTACAATAATTCCTATTCCAACTAGAACTTCTCCTTCCAGATCCTTCCTTCGTGCGCCGACTTGTCCCGCACGTCATCAGGTCCAGAACGGTGGGCTGGGCCGCCCCCTTTTGGTGGGCTGCCAGGCTTGCTCGTGAGGTACCCGGGTACTATATCCCCCACATACCCCAACTGCATAATCACTAGCATCGCACATGATCTCGAATGGAAGGTTCCAATCGGGAGGTTGTATGATGGAAGCTGAGATGAGTGCCTTCTTAAGGGTGTAGAAGGCAACGAGGCAATCTTGATCAAAGTTGAAGGGAGTTTCCTTAGCCAGTAGACTGGTGAGAGGTCTGGCTATTCAGGAAAAATCCTTGATAAATCTTCGATAGAAGCCAACGTGGCCCAGGAAACTCCTCACACCCTTGACGTTAGTCGGGGGTGGTAGTTGCTCAATTACCTTCGATCCACTTCGATTCCTTTTTCTGACACATTATGTCCAAGGACAATTCCTTCTCTGACCATGAGGTGACACTTCTCCCAATTTAGGACAAGGTGGGACTCTTCGCACCTCTCAAGAACTTTGTCTAAATTCTCGAGGCAAGATTCAAAGGTCTTTCCATAGATGGAGAAATCGTCCATGAAAACTTCCATAATCTGCTCAATCAAGTCAAAGAATGTCGCCATCATACACCTTTGGAATGTTGCAGGTGTGTTGCATAGGCTGAAGAACATTTGCCTGTAGGCGAACGTTTCGTAAGGGCAAGTGAAAGTAGTCTTGATCTGGTCATCAGGATGAATAGGAATTTGGTGATAACCGGAGTATCCATCGAGGAAATAGAAGAATGAGTGATTTGCCAGCCGTTCAAGCATCTCGTCAATGAAGGGGAGAGGGAAATGATCTTTCCAGGTTGCTTTGTTAAGGTTCCTATAATCAATGCACATCCTCCATCCAGTCACGGTCCTCTGAGGTATGAGCTCATTTCCCTCATTCTGGACCACTGTCATTCCGCCCTTCTTTGGCACAACTTGAACAGGGCTGACCCATTCACTATCTTGCACTGGATATATGATACCTGCATGCAGAAGCTTTAGTACCTCTTTCTTAACTACCTCCCTCAACGCATCATTCAGCCGTCGTTGATGTTCTCTAGACGGTGTATGGTCCGGCTCCATAGGTATGCGATGGGTGCATAAGCTGGGGTTAATCCCCTTCAAGTCTTGTAGAGAGTACCCGAAAACAGACCGGTACTTCTCTAAGACTATGATAAGCTGCCGAGCCTCATTCTCTGTCAGTTTATCGCTGATGACAACTGGCGAACTTCGGTTGTTGTGGAGAAAGCATACTTAAGTCCAGGAGGCAGCGGCTTTAGCTCAGGAAGGGGGTGTTGCGGTCTTTCTTCCTCACCGAGCTTGATGTGGCCGTCCGTCTCTGCCTCTTGAACATAATGATGAGCATCTTCAGCCAGGGTAGACTGAGCCTGCTCTTCTTGAGCTATGCGCACTGCTTCATCCATGGGATCTAATTCTAGTCTGGCCTCTGCCATAGTGTTAACTGACTGTACGAGGCTGACCGGGATTTTCTCTTTGCCAACTCTGAGCTGTAATGTAGCTCGATCGTGATTTGGGTTGACAAGCGGCTCTATTGGCTGACCAATTAGGAAGAATCTGTCACCTCCATGGATATCGAAAATGTGGAAATCTAGAAACACTCTGTTGTGACCCATATAGACAGGCACAACTTTGATAATCCCCTTGCATTCCATCATCTGGCCGTTGATCCATTTCAGGTGCTTACGAGAGAAAGATCGTGGTTCGTCTGGTTGCAGTTGCGATGCTAATGCACTGGACATGATATTTACCCCGACCTTTGGATCGTAGGCGACTTCCTGTGTATCAGTTCCCTCAATAGCGCAATGGAGGACCTTAAAGCTATGGTAGATTCTGATGACTTTCTCACAACTTTCGGTTTCCTCTGTCCATTCCTTGCTCATGATCGCAGATAGACCCTTAATCTGCGGTGTGACTTTCGGAATGAATGCCTGCGACCTTGAGCATGCGCGCACATGTTCCACCGGCGTACAAGATGTATTACCGATCTCCAAATACTCCTCCTCTGTGAAGAGCTCAGGTACATAATGCGGCAGATCCATTGTAATCCTCCAGGTCTGAGGACTCTTGTTCGAGCACTTCCTCTATGATTGGAGGAGGTGGATCCATTGTAAGAGTGAGGACTCGCTGTTTGTCTGTGGGTAGGACTGCTGGTGTTGGAGGGTCGTCAAATACTCCCATGTACTCAGTACAAGCAAGAACCTTGTCCAAGATAGCCCATACATCAGCCACGGTTTTGTAATAGACTGATCCTGCGGAAGTGGCATTTAGGAAATGGGCACTTTCTGGCTTCAATCCACCAAAAAAGTGCTGCATAAGCATTTCCTCTTGAATGCCATGCGGTGGCCCTGAGTTGACCACTTTAATGAACCTCTCCCACATTGCTCCAAGTGATTCATCACCTTGTTGATATGTCATCAACTCGATTCTGAGCTTCATAATCTTGGAGGCAAGGTAAAAGAACAGACAGAACTCATCCTTCAATTTGATCCAATCTCCATTAACTCCTCTTGCGTTCTGGTCATACCAAGATTTTGCATTCCCCACCAGAGAGAATGGGAAGAGTTTCCATCGCAGCGTGTCTTGGTTTACTTCGGGTATAATGAGAAGAGAGCAATTCTCCTCAAAAGCCTGCAAGTGAGCATAGGGATTTTCATCCTTCTTTCCATTGAAGGACTGTGCACGAACCATGGCAACGAGACTAGGACAGATCTCGAAGCCATGAGATAAAATGGGGTGGCAAGATGGTGGCAGTTCCAAATACTCACTAGATGGACCCGCCGGGTAACTAGGAGAAAACTCCATGTGAAAGGTGGTTATGGTGGTGAAGTGTACAGTTAAAAGATCCTACACTAGTGTTGCTACCGTTCCCTGACAACGGCGCCAGAAAAGCTTGTTGGCACTCCTTAGCCTAACGAATCCGCAAGCACACGGAGACCGCTGTAGCCTTTCACCAGGGGAGTAAAACCTGGATGTCAAATCCAAGGAACGGTAGACGTGACTAGCCTAGAATCTCTAACCGGACCCACTGAGAAGCGAAAGGATAAAGCGGGCAGAGAGCTTAACCTTAGTTAGCTAATCACTACCCCAGACAACCTACTCCGGGTTTGCTTGTATCCTAGACTTGGATATCCTGCAACCCAGTAGTTTACCTTTGTTGACCCCAAAGACGCATTTGTCCGGGTTTAATTTGAGGCCATATTTTCTCATGTTCACAAATGTTTCACATAAGTCCTGGATATGATCTTCCTTGAACTTACTCCTGACCACCACATCATCTATATACGCAGAGACATTCCTCCCTAGCTATGATCCCAAAACCACCTTGATCATTCTATTGAATGTTGGGCCTGCATTGCGAAGACCCTCTAGCATTCTTACGAAACAAAAAAGGCCAAAAGGTGTAGTAAAGCTTGTTTTTTCTTCGCCACTCTTCAACAACCAAATTTGGTGATACCCCGAGAAGCAATCTAATAAAGACATTCTTTCTGACCCAGCCGCTGCATCGACGAGGACATGAATAGGGAGCAAGGGGAAGTCATCTTTGGGACAAGCCTTATTTAAGTCTGTGAAATCTATGCACATTCTACAATCTCCGTTTTTCTTCGGTACCAGAACTATATTGGCCAGCAAATCTGAGTATATACTACTTCTCATATCACTCTGGCTTCCAATAATTTTTGCACCTCAACTTTAGCCATTGCCTCCCTTTTTCCGACAAAACCCGAAGTTTCTGTTTTTTCGATTTGATCTTCGGGTCCACGTTTAACGCGTGTTCTATGGCACTTCGAGGAACTCCTTTCAAATCGGAATTGTTCCAAGCGAAGACATCTTGATTGTTTCTCAAACATTCTAGCAACCTGCTCTCTTCTTGGCTGTTCAATTCCCTTGAAATTGTTACCTTTCTGTCGACGATGTCTTCGCATAACAAAACTTTTTTGGTATGCACTTGCGGCTAGACCCTTTCCTTCTGTTTCCTTTCTTCCTGTTCTGGCGTGACTTCCACATCTTCCTCCACTTCTTCCTCTATTATGTGTACTAGCTTTTGCTGAGGCCCCACATTTCCTTCTCTTCTGCGCGCATCTTCCTGATCCCCGAAGACTAAAAGAACTCCGCAATGAGTTGGTATCTTCATGCACAAGTACGGCTAATGAATGGCTACCGCGAACTTGTTTATCAATGGTCTCCCAAAGATTGCCTAATAAGAATATGCGATCTCCACCACATCAGAGCTACCATTGTCCGCAGAGCTACCATTGTCCACCAGAATTCCTCCCACATCACTTCCTAACAAGTGTTTCAAATTCTTTCCCATATTTGTGCGTATAACCAGTGGGTCTTCGTGCGGGAATTCTTTTAACTTCATGTCTTGTTCAGAGAAAATGATAGGAATATGTGACCACTCGCTTCTAAATGCCTTCCCCGAAGACACATGCGAAACACATCTCTGATGATTCTTCTTTTGCCTTTTGCTTTCAAACTCCGGAGTGCTATGACCTCCAGTGATAGCATTGATGACATTGATTCGACTGGCATCATCGTCTTCCCTCTTCATATGGTCGATCTTGGGGACACTTTGTGCTTGAGGCATTTCTGACTTCGCTGTGATTTGTATCTGATGATTAGATGGATCGTAGCCTGGAACTGGTATATGATGCCCCCAACCCAAAGATGTTGGTGCATGTGAATAAGAAGCATAGAGTTGCGGGGGGTAATACTGCAAATGATGAGCTAGCAAAGCTCCTTGTGTTACTGCTTGATTTATTGCGGAAGTATAATTCACCGACTTTGCTGATTCGTCCTTTGCTGCTTTTTTTGCTGCCTCTACTCGTTTTGCTTGCAGGGCTGTTTCACACTGACTAGTCCAATGACCAGCGTCTTCGCCATGAATCCAACAAAATGGTTTCTTCTTTTCGTTGCCTCTTCCACCATGGCCTCCTCGAGAGCTGCCCCCTCGACTTCTTCCTCTATTGGCTGAACTTTGAAAATTATTGTCTTCGTGGTTCTCATGGGACAAATTATTGACCACCCTATCTCCATACTGCGGCCGAGGCACCTGAAAATTTGACAACATGAACCTTCGCTGTTTCTGATCTTGCCAACTTGGCCCTTGCTCCGTTGTTTTCTCGTCTCTCTTTCTCTTGTTCATTTCTTCAATTCTCTGGGTCCTCCCTCTGTCTTATTTACAGTACTCATGAATGATATTGTACAGTTCTTTCTCAGACTTCGGCTTTACTCTATCAAGAAATTCGCCGCACGGCCCTAGCTTCAAACCCCCTATGCATGCCTCAATGACAATTACCTCGGGCACCTCTGGCGCCTTTGCTCTTGCTCTGATAAACCTTCACAAATAATCCTGCAACGGCTCCTGCAGGCCTTGTTTCACATTGTACAAGTCCGACGATGTCAACTCTTCGGGCTGCAACCCCCTGAAACAGTTACACAACCTGCGCTTCAAGTCTGTCCAACTTTCTATCGCTCCTTTAGGCAACGAAGTGTACCACCTTTGAGCGAGCCCTCTCAAAGCCATTATCAATGCTTTAGCCTTCTCTGGGCCCTGGCCTCCCGCTGAAGATATCACTGCCTCATACCTCATTAGAAATTCACTTGGATCTGATTCCCCGTCAAACTCCAGGATTGCTGCTAGCATACGAAAATGTGACGGCCATGGAGCCGACTCTTACTCCGCCGACAATGGCGTGGTTTAAACTAGACTTCGGCTTTGCAACCTGCACTAGACACTCTGTTGCTGCTGTGGCATTCGTTCCAAAAACGCCGTGTCTCTTTGCTGCGGTCTACGTTCCGCGAATGCCTGATCATTAGGTTGCAATGATTCAACTTCCTCCGAATTTTCCACCATATCAGCTTGCTCCTGATGACGTTGCCTGAGTGCATCGATTTTTTGTTGAATAGCATCCAAAGTCCTCTGCATATCCCCAGCTGCTTTACTCACCTGAGCTCTTCGTTGCTCTGCCAACAACTGCTCTAACACTCTCCTCTTCTTCGCTATTTCATCCTGCATGCTCTGCATGCGAGCCACATCTACCTCTTCACTTGCAGGGACCTGTCCCTTGCCTCTTGCCATTGCCTCTTCTGCCTAAGCTCTTGTCTGTACTTGCGAAGTGGACTACATCCCTCTCCATCTTTGCTTCAGCCTCTGCTCGATTCTTCTTAGAGCTGCTATATCTTCCTCCTCTATGCCCTCCTGATCTTACCCGACATGTAGTACTCCATCTGCAACCGCATCAACTTGAGCACCGTCTTCGTCCTCTCCCTGACGAGTTGGACTGAGTACCATGTCCAAAGGTGTTGCCGCTGGCTGATTACCATTGGCTTGCGAAGTGGCATTGGTAGGTTTCTTCTTCGCTGGTGCCATATGTGATCCTTAGGGACGAACCACGGTGGATGTCAAAACTGTTGGGATAAAGAACCGTCTGGCCTGAAGACCAGCCAACACGAAGTCGAACGCCAAAGACAAAATGGATTCAAATGGGGACTTCGGGCAAACCCAAAAGGCGTTCTCCCCAAAAAACTCAACTCCTTTCATTATCTTCTGCCGTTATTTTATAGGCCCCCAAAATACACTTTTCTCTAAATACCCTTTCAACTGCTACATTTCAGGAATATTCTTGGGTACAACAGTAACTTTACGCTTTATCCTCGTCATCACTGAATTACATGTCCGATTTTGATGGTACTAAGAAGTTTGTCTTCTATATACTTAAAAAGATTGCTGGTTCAACAACTACATTCAGGGACTTGGAAATTTCCCCGATCCAGATCCATTGCCGCCGTCGTTCGCCGTCGGCCATCGGCACCATCCTGGCCACCAATCCATGCCATCCCAGCCACGCCGTCGCCTCCGCCCCATCCTCGTCCTTCACCGCTCGCCTTTGCCGCCATCCTCGTCCTTCACCGCTCACCATTGCCGCCACATCTCACATCAACGACTGCGGGAGGACGACATCAACGGCATCATAGGCTTGCCCTCCATTGCCGCCAAGTGTGGCAAGGCAGGGCAGTGCCGAGCGTCTCGTGGTTCAGTGATAGGTGGAGGCAGCGTGGCTGCGGCAGTGGCGGCGCTCTGGTAGCCGGCCTCGTCGTCGACGGTCCACAGCTGGGAGCCCTTGAGGCAAGCACGGGTCGTGCGGCAGGTACACCATGCTTGTCCTGTGCTACTTGCTCACTGTGTTTGTACTAGCATTCTTTGCTGCTGCAGCTTGCAAATTTGCAATGCATAGATGTGGACTGTTGCACTGCTGATAGTAGGTAGAGGGTGATTAATATAATCAGTGCCATGTGAAAATCACTCAAATTTGCAATGCATAGTGCTGACTTATTTAGAAATGGAAGATCCCAATAGAGTCTCGCAAATTGGTTGCATTGTTTTGCTGACCTTATTGTTGAAATTGATTGCCAGTGTTTCTTTTTAGTTGGAATAGGTTGGGCTAAGCTTAGTTTTAAGTTTCTAGGATAAATGCTGCCAAATTTCAAACTTCCAGTGACAAATGCTGAATGGGTGACAATGGCACATTAGATGTTTTATTTTATCAAGAATATGTACATGTACAATTCATTTACTTTAAGAGAAATATTATGCTGTGTTTTAGACCTTAGGCTGAATTTGATACTTGGTCACTTACAATCTCAGTGTGTGCATTTGCAAAGTCCACCTGTTTTACATGAATGTCTGTGAGACTTAAATGGCCGGACAATGTGCTAAAACTTGATTTCTGTTCTTGAGGTTCAGGAGCACCATTGCCAGTCCATTGAAGCATTATAGGCATTCAAGGCATCAAGTGACACTACAGCTAAGGGCAAGTAATGAAATTTTCTGAAATTTGTTGAATGTATAGATTTGAATTAGTGTAAAGCTGTTAATTTGTGTGTTTTGCTGCAATGCTTGATTAGATGGATCAAAGCTAGGTTCATGGCATATTGTTTTCCCCTAAATACATTGATGGTGTCAAAGAATTTATGAGCTTTGTTAAAGGAAAATTCTTGGAGAATGTCAAAATCCTATGCCCGTGTGCTAGATGCTTGAATCAGAAGTACCATCCTTAGTCTCTTGTGAAGAAGCACATCTTGATGAATGGCATGGACAGTAGCTATACTCGGTGGGTTCATCATGGAGAGGGATTCAATATTGATATTTTTGAGCACCCTATTGATGTCCATGGCAATGCTGATCTTGCTGGTTCCAGCGATGGGGAAAATGTGAGAGATGATGGCAGTGTTGATCTTGCTGGTTCCATACATGGTGAAGATGTGAGAGAGGATGACAGTGTTGATCGCTTGGAAGGGCTTTTAGGAGACCTACATGCTGCAGCAGAAGAAGCAATAGAGGATGCAGAAAATGAGGATGGTGATGCAGAACCTCATGACAAAGAGTCATTTTTCAAAATAGTGATGAAAGAGGCAAAGCATCAGCTTTATCCTGGCTGTACCAAATTTTCAAGTTTCTGTTTTGTGGTAAAGCTTCTTCATATGAAGTCACTATACAGGATAAGCAATTCTGCCTTCTTTGCAATATTGAAGGTATTGGCTGAAGCATTCCTGGAAAACAACACACTCTTAAAATTGTATAACGAAGCAAAGAAATTTTTAAAGGAGTTAGGTCTTAGATATGAATCAATACATGTGTGCTTCAATAATTGTGTTTTGTTCAGAAAGAGATATGAAAACCTTGACAATTGCCCCGTTTGTAGTCTTTCAAGATGGAAAGATGCAGAGAGAAAGAAGATTCCACATAAGGTGTTTCTGCATTTTCCATTGGCACCTAGGCTGAAGAGGATGTTTGCCACCAAAGAAGCATCAGAACAAGCACAATGGCACAAGGTGAAGCGGCAGCCCACTAAGAAGGAAATGACCCACCCGGCTGATGGTGAGGCGTGGCAAGATTTTGGCAGAGAATTTCCAGATTTTGCGGATGATGCAAGAAACCTTAGGCTTGGCCTTGCAACTGATGGGTTCAATCCATTTTCAGAAAAGAACAGAAAATACAGCATGTGGCCTGTGTTTGTGGTGCTATACAACCTTCCACCTTGGGCATGCACGGAGGAGTTGAACTTCATAATGGCTTTGCTTATTCCAGGTCCTAAATGCCCAGGGAAGGATTTTGATGTATTTTTGGAGCCTCTTGTGGAAGATTTGCTTGAGCTTTGGAAAGGTGTGCGTGCTTATGATGCTCTTAGTTGCAAAATGTTTAACCTTCATGCTGCAGTTTTGTGGTGCATCCATGATTATCCTGCTTTGAGCACTCTTTCAGGGCGTACCACAAAAGGGTATTTTACATGTACTCATTGTGACAAGCACTCTCTTTCCTACGGCCTGAGGAGCAAGATTGGGTATTGTGGACAGTTCCGTTTCCTCCCAGATGGACATCCCCTGTGGAGGAACAATGAATTTGCTAGCCTTCATGAAAGCAATGATCCACCAGGTCAATTCTCTATAGAAGAGTTGCTGGCTAGGTTGGAGAAAGTTGCACATGTTAGACTGGGGAAGCCACGAGTAGGTGAAAAGAGGAAGCATTCTGAAGGTGGCCCTGTGAAAATTTGGAGCCGGATGGTTAGTTTATGGAACTTGCCATATTGGTATAAGTTGAAGCTAAGATACAATCTCGATGTCACACACATTGAGAAGAACATATGCGAGAGCTTGATTGCCACAATTCTTCATATAATTGGGAAGATAAAGGACACAGCTAAAGCTAGGCTTGATCTCAAAGATTTGGGAATTAAAATGGAGCTACAGTTTAGAGAGGGTGGAGATTCATGTGAGATGCCTCGTACTCGATATACCTTGAACAATGATCAAAAGAAGGCCTTTTGTAAATTTCTACAAGAGCTAAAGTTTGCGGATGGATTTGCTTCCAACATCTCAAGATGT
Source organism: Urochloa ruziziensis (assembly GCA_015476505.1). Classification (NCBI taxonomy): domain Eukaryota; kingdom Viridiplantae; phylum Streptophyta; class Magnoliopsida; order Poales; family Poaceae; genus Urochloa; species Urochloa ruziziensis. Next base: position 21,471 of record WEIB01000660.1, read on the forward strand.
CTAAGTGCTGATGGGACCAAGGTACAAGGGCTAAAAACTCATGATTGTCATATTCTTTTGCAAAGAATCTTACCAGCTGCCATGAGAGGACTTTTGGACAAGGATATCTATGAAGTAATAGCAGAGTTAGGGAGATTTTTTAGGGAACTGTGCAGCAAAACTCTTAACAAGGATGTGTTGGTTGAATTGAAGCAAAAGATCCCTATAATTTTGGTGAAGCTTGAGAAAATTTCCCCCTGCCTTCTTTGATGTGATGATGCACCATGCTGTACATTTACCTGATGAGGCTTTGCTGAGGGGACCTGTGCAATATGGGTGGATGTACCCAATTGAGAGGCGGTTGTATACTTTGAAGTGCTATGTGAGGAACAGGGCATGACCAGAAGGTTCTATTGCCGAGGCATATATTGCTGATGAATGTTTGACATTTTGCTCTAAGTACATGGATGGTGTTGAAACAAGATTTAATCAGCAACCAAGAAATGTAGGTTATTCTGATGAAGGGGCCTATGGTGTTGACCTCTTCGGTCATATGGTGTGGTATATGCTCAACAACTGTGATCAAACTGATAAATATATTCAGTAAGTTCTAATAAGCATTGCCTTCTATATATATTTATATACTCATGTATGATTCATTTGAATTGTGTGCATATGGTAACTTATGTTTCTTTCAGAATGTACAGAGAAGAACTAGAGAGATAAGGGGCGCCTAACATTGAAAAATCACTTCGGCTAGGATTCCAGACTTGGTTCAGGAACCATGTTAGTTCACATTCGCACTATTTTACTAGCCATTTTTTTACTATAGATTCTAATATATGTGTGTTGCACGTTGACAGGTCATGAAGTTGAGGAATACTGGTGAAGAAGAGGTGGATGATGATCTCTTTGCCTTTGCATGTGGCCCTGATTTCAAAGTCAATAAATACTTCTCATGTGTCGTGAATGGTGTGCGGTTCAACACTGTCGATCGTGACAAGAATAAAAAGACACAAAACTGTGGAGTAATGGCACAAGGGGCCCATAATGGTCAGCCCATTGATTTTTTTGGAACTTTGAAAGAGATTGTCCAGTTAGAATATCTAGAGGATGACAGGTCAGTAGTTTTGTTCAAATGTGACTGGTTTAAATTGGATGGGAAGAAGACTGAACTCAAATATGATGGCCTTTTCAAAAGCATCAATATTGGAAGTCTATGGTACAAGAATGATTGTTTTATCTTGGGCACTCAGGCTAGAAAGGTATTCTATTTGCCAGACACCATGTGGGGAGAAAAATGGCAAGCTGTCCAGACTTTTGACCATAGGCATCTTTACAATGTAAGGGAAATTGATCATGTACACTACAATGCTCCTGCATATCAAGAGGATGAGTCACATGAAGAAAATGGTAGAAGACAAGCAGTTTCAAACATTACATATGACAAGCCTCTGAATAAAGATGATGAACAAGGCATTTTATTTGAAGTCGTTGATATTGCTTGCCACGTGAAAGAAAAAAAGCAAGAAGAAGCACAAGTCAGTGATGGTGAAGACAGCAAAGACGATGAGGATGACACGCTGTTGGAGTATGAAAACGATGATGAAGATGGTGCTGAAACTGACATCGATAGCGATGATGAATAATAATACTGTGTAATATGGCCACTTTGTAATACTGTGTAATATTCTTCTGTAATTCAGCAGCATTGTGGTAGATTTGTTAGTGAACAACTTCTTTTGATTTGCAAATTTGTTGTGTCATTGTGTTTCAGCAAATTTGTTTCTGGGTCTTGATCTTGTTTCTGGACAAATCAGTAATTAAGTGTGCTTGATCTTGTTTCAGCAAATTTGTTTCTGGATATGTTCTTATTGTGGACATGCTGTGTTAATATGAAACATTCTGTATTCTTATTCTTCAAGTTAGACAAACAGTCTTCAGGTTAGACAAATATTCTTCAGGTTTCAGCAAACATGCTTCTGGACATGATGTGTCATTGTGTTCCTTTAAACATAACACATGACACATGACACATAACTCAGTTTGAGGTTGCATCCCAGAAAACACAGCAACATATAATTATTGCAACTTGAGCATCAGAAATTTAGCACTCAAGGCACTGATTGACATAGAGACAACAACACACTTTCAGATATCCCATAACACAAATATATATAGACACATTTTTCATTAACATACTTATATAATCATTGTCATATGCTTTCAGTCATCACACATCACACAGGACACATTTTGTGCTACTTAGCATGGACACCAAAAGCTAATCCTTGCTGATGCTGGCCTGATCCTAATAGGGCTTCCCCCAAAAGCAAAACAACCTTCAACTATCATCTTGCTTCCATCCACTAGATGTTTCTTGTCTTCTTCGACACATTTTTCAGTGCATGATGAAATTCATTCTTCATGGCCTTTTCCATTGCAAGCTCATCTTGAAGCTCACCGGTCATCACCTGTGCCCCTGCCCCCGCCTTCTTCCTATCCTTTTCCTCTGCAAGCTCTTCCTCAATCACACTGATCTTCAGCTATGATGCAATGACCGCATTATGCAATTCCCAGAAGTTCATGTGAGCCCGCAAGATGTAAAAAACAACATGATCAATCTCTCAAAGATTTTCTTGCTTCTCAGAAACTAGCTCTAAAATGAAAAAATGGTATGCATTTATTATATGCCAGCACATGGATTCAAGCAATTATAGAAGCCTCAATGTGAGGGCATGCTGATTGCTCATAGCACCCACATAAGAGAAGCCAACCAGCCAAGCATAAAGAGTCCATTTCATCACTCAAGGCTAACCAGAATAAGGAAAATGGTTAAATAGCAAGTATAAAAATCCCACTGCAGCTTCCACTATTGCACCAATTCTACATCTATGTTTTCAGTTTGCCATAGTTCAAAGCCATTGCTCTAAAATGGTAACAAATCTGATCACATATGGTTAAATTTTTCTCTATAATTATAGCTACTCAGACGAGAAGGACATTGCTACTAGAAGCCGTTGTTCTGAGATTGAACCTATCTACAATTATTGACATTGCTAATAGAAGGACATTAAGCTATAAAAACATTTTGACATTAGCAATGTAGTGCTACTATGAAAAATAAGACATCTTGTTGAGGTGGATAACCTTCTTCTCCAGAGCTACCGCCTTCCCCTTCGCCTTCATGGCCTTCTCCAGAGTCGCAGCCTTCCTCTTCTCCTTCAAGGCCTTCTCCATAGCCACAGCCTTCCCCTTCTCCATAGCCGCCGCCTTCCCCTTCTTGTGCAGAGACAGCGAGGTCACCTCCTCCACATGGCGGGTCTTCCGGCTCGCATTGCCGTCTTGCAGCCGTGGTGGAGCCGCCTACTTCTTGGGAGTGGAAGAGGAGGTGCCCGTCTTCCCCGCGCCCAGTGGCTTCTTCCCCGGAATCCAACGGCCGGCCTCATATCAGTTTTGCTCTTCCACCAAAGCATGACGCATCCGGCGTATCTGGGACAACATCGTCCGCGCAGTGGCAGAAGAGAGAAAGAGGAGGCGCAGTGCGTGAGGCCAGATTTTTTGAAGGAGAGAGGAGGCACGGCACGGCGGGTCGAGGGAGAGAGGGAGAGAGGAGTGGATGTGCCGCTGGAGGAGATGAGGCGCGGCACGGCGAATTTGTGGTTGGCATAGGTCCATAGGTCCACAGGTCCATGGCGGCGGAGGAGACGAGGGTGTCTCTGACCTCTGGGACCTCTTGGTCCATGGCTGTGGTAGATGCACGATAGACGGAGCTCATGGAAGGAGGAATATGAGGGGACGAGGCGGATGGAGACTAGGGGTCAGGATACACGAAGAAATACCTAATCGAATCTACTCGCATAGTGCAATGGTATGGCTGTTCGATTTGGGCGCAGAGGACGGGGTTCAAAGCCTAGGATTCGCACCCCATTATTGATTTTTTTTGCATAACACGGGAATTTACAAAAAAATATAAAAAATTGCATCGCCCAGGAATTGAACACGAGACCTCCACCCATAGCGCGGCAACACTTAACCACTGAACCATGGTGGTTTTCGGTAAATTTGATCCATTTCTTTGTATGTATCATGGTCGCATTAGGTCTACCCGATGGCAGCACGTGCTTGGCCCAGTTCTATTGGAATGAAGAACAGCTCGTATTTCTCCTTTTAATCTGCAATCAAATTTTGTAGCTAGTTTTTCTCCGTCATGTGTAATCCAAATTTGATGATTTTTTTCTGAATTTTTCTAAAATCACCATCTTTTCATTGATGCCATTTTTTTAGTATAGATCTCCATTTCACGGATCTTATTTATATGCCTTATCTTGTACCTTATAAGTACAACATAGAAAACATATTTGTTTTCCACAACCATTACTAATGAAACTTCATATTTCATAATATTAAGGTGAACACAAGGTTGTGTTCAAATCTCAAATGCATATGAGTTCGAACATGTTGTAAAGTATGGAAAACTTTAGTGTTCAAGTAACATGGTATGAAACTATGTGAGAGATGTAAGGATTTGTACACTATGTATATCCTTCCTTTGTTGAAACCATTTGAAATTTTTATGACAAGTTTAGGGGCCCAAATTATGTTGTCACGTCAATTTGTAGAATGTTTAGACCATATTAAGATCTTATTAGAATTATTATATCACAAATTTGAGATATAAGTTCGAATTATCCCTATTAAACTTTTATTTTTTTCAACTATCTCCAAGACATGAGTTTGAATGGAACATATGAGCATCATAAGCATCATTTGGGCATAATTGAGCATCATTGCATCAACATTCATTTAAGTTCATGCATTTTTATTTATACAACATTCATCATCTTGTGATGTAAGTTCAATTTTTGTTACATAACTGTGATTGATGTTATTTTATTAAAATACTACACGTCCAATGATGAATTGTTGATATTTTTTTCTCAATTTTTACATGTTGTTTCTAGGCTCTAAAATTAGCGGAACATTAAGTTTGGGCTGTTTTTCTTTTTTTGAGTTGTGATTAAACCATAGAATCTCTGGGGGTGATCAATGTCTTAGATTGTTACCTGTGTTTTTATCTTTCCAGGAACTTTTTTGTTGAATTTTTGGACTCGAGTACCATAGGCATTTGAGGGATGCAAGTTTAATTTGAAAAAAAAGGTTCCGGGCCCACATGTTAGTGACATTGGCCTTCTAGAGGCTTCCAAAACTCAGCACCGCGCAGGTGCAGGCGCGGGTGTGGGCGCCAGTCAAAAAACTCACGCGTAGAATGACTATACTACCCATATATTCCCGTCTCTACCAGACAACAACACAAGGGCAGGATAGTAATTTCCCAACCAGGTCGTCTTATCCCTACCAGCTCGTCCCCTATCGGCCTATCCCCACCCCCTCCTCATTTCCCTAGCCGCAACCCTGACCAGACCCTAGCCGCCGCCACACCCCATCTCCTCTAGATCTGCCACCACCATCGGCGAGGAGCCACGGCGGCGGTGCCCCGCTTCAAGGACGGCAAGGGCGCGGCGGGGCTCCATCTACCACCAGCGGCGGCGCAGCGGGCGGCCATCTACCATCGGCAGACGGCGGCGGCTGGAAGACCCGTCGCCACTGTGTGGACCCCTTCACCACCACACCCGTCGTCGCTTCAAGGACGCCTTCTCTACACCTGTCGCCACCACGCCTTGTCCACGCCCGTTGCCACCACGCCACTGCGAGGACGCCTTTTCCATGCCCGTCGTCGACTCCAATGCCACCGCACAAGTCGCCACGACGCCTTCTCCATGCCCGTCGCCACCATGCCACTGCGAGGATGCCTTCTCCACTCCCTATGTCGGCTCCAGCGCCACCGCACTAGTCGCCACTACAAGCCCCCTTCCACCACCAAGGACCTCCACCATGCCAGCAAGGGGTGGACCAAAGAAGCCAGTGCAAGGGCCTCAGATGACAGGTTTGTGCTCGTGTTCACTCTGGATGAGATTCTGTTGCAATTGTCAGTGCATGAGATGGCTAGTGTAGACTGTTTATTTAGGTTTGACTGTTGTTCCTGAATCTTTGCTAGAAATGTCATTAGTTAGATTGCAGCGTGCTTGATGTGCAGACTGCTATTCATGAGGACCTAGTTAAATTGATTGGTTGGCAGTAGTTAGATTGCAGAGTACTTGATGTGCTTTGAAGGACCGAAACGGCGACCAGAGAGGGGGGGAGTGAATGGGAGCCGATAAAAATTCTTTCCAAACAATCCGGCTATTCTCCCAAAACAACTCCGAAACCTCCGAGAGCAATCTTGCCAAGATCACGTAGCCACTGTCAAGCTACTGACCCTAGGAACAAGAAACGAGCAGCGGAACTCGAACCAATCGAAACGAACACCAAAACGACCCGAAACTCGGCTCGATCTAACACACCCAGGGGGGGCGGTTAAACCGGCCAGGGGGGGCGGTTAAACCGCCCGGGCCTGGGAGCCTCGGGAAAAAGTCAAAACAAAAGTGGATCTCCCAAACCGCTTGAGCTCTTGAGGCGAGATTTTGGTCAGATGATCTAGACCTCCAGTGGAGTGTTTTCCCAAAAGATCTCGGCCTCTAACTCAGTACAACTCCCGGAATCGCAGATCTCGCGAAGAACACCATGACCTCGAGTTCATCCCGAAAATCTCAAATCCAGAGCGATTCTCGGCGTTTGGGGGCAAAGGATCACCAGCAAAAGAGGCACAAGGCACTCATACGTGAATCCCCCAAAGAAATCCGAGAGAAAACGCCCTAGAACAAGAAGAACGAAAATCCCCCAAAAATAGCTCCGAAAATACCCACGAAAATAGAAAAAGGAAAGGGAGCTCGGGAAATCAAATCATGGCACGAAGATGAGCAGCACAAACTCAATCACATAACCATGAATTCACCTATACAAACTAGGAATGATTCGAAGTAGTTCTAGGTGGAGGGGATGAAGGGGAAAACAAGTTCAAAGTAAAACCTAAAGAGATAACTAGAGAGATGACAGCCACCAGCCCTGAAGGGGCCTATTAGTAGTCCAAGTGGTGGTGTCCTAAAGACTAAACTACCCCTAAGTGATACATACCCCTCAGGGGCAAATTTGACATTTTGATCTCAGATATTTTCTGGCTCGGGCACCTTCCACTGCAAGCTAGCTTCCCTCCGACGCAAGCCTTGCAGTCACGCCGCATGTCCTCCGGATCGAAGCTCCTCAACGCCGTTCTTGGGCCAGCCCAGGGGGGGCGGTTAAACCGGCCCTGGGGGGCGGTTAAACCGCCCCTGTCAGCCCACACAGGCCCAGCTGCCCAAGTTCGCCTCGTCGAGTCCTCGGTCCTTGGTTTTGAGGCCCAAACCAAGGGAAACCGTCCACCGATGATTTTGTGGCCAAATCACCAAACCCCGCGCGCAAACTTCGGTTGTTAGCCGCCACCTTGCGCCGGCTTCTCGTCCGCGTACGAGCTTCGGTTGTGAGCCGCTACCTCGCACCGGAACCACGTCCCCTTGCTCGTTCTTGCCAGCATGTGAACCGCACTTGATCCACCGGCCATCGGGTCCCTCGAAACAAGCCTACTTGTCTCTCCGCTCCTCGGAGGCCGCCATGGCTAAGACCTTTCGCGCCTGTTCTTCACCTGCACCAATGCAACCAAGCCGCATTCTACACCTGCAATACTTGAGCCAAGGGAAACGTCAATCCACACCACGTTGTCAATCACTCATCACACCAAGAAGCGACCATCCACCGGTCCTCGGACACACCGGGTCCTCAATCTCCCCCTTGATGAGTGCATTGACAACACACACATAGTAACCATTGATATAAAGAAAATATAAAAAAAATCGAAAACAAGACTCAAGCAAGTGACTAAAAGCAAGAACAAGCCGAGAACAAAGTCACTTTGCAAGAGAAAGCTCCAGAAACGCCGACCCTTCAAGAAAAAGCGAAAGGGCTCAACACCATCGGCAAAAGAGCAAAAGCACAAAGCACAAATTCAAACTTCAAATCCTCCAACTCACTTTTCAGGACTCTCAAACAGTCCCCCTGCAAAGATGCAACTCCCCCTGAACAAGTGAACTTGTGCGTGCAAAAATCACTCGAAAATGGCTCAAACCATCACAAACCTTGTGCTCTCAGCACAGGGGCGGTTAAACCGCCCAGGGGGGGCGGTTAAACCGCCCCTGGCAGATGACCAAAGTGAAAAAGACCAAAATTTCACAAAACAACTCGCAACGATGCCGTTCCAACTTGAAAGCCTTCCAAATATGCCCAGCAAGATATTCCAATGATCAAACTCTCAGAAACTTCGCAAATTTTCAGAAAACCTCATTTGGGCAAAACTTTCAACCTCTCACACAATTTCGACAAATTCTAGAGCAAAAGCTTTCTTCTAAATTCAGCAGCAACTCCCCCTTGCCAAATGCTCCAGAAATTCTCCCCCTTGTTGACAATGCACACATCAAGGCAAAATGTACAAAAAGCAACTACAAGCTTCTCAAATATGCAATGAGCAATACAAAATGCGACAAGTTAGAGAAGAGGCATACAAGCTAGTTCATCATGTCACACGGGCATTGCCATCAAGAAGGTGAAGACATATATCCAATTGACAAAGCCATGAGCAAATTGTGGTTTTTTATCAAAATGTCACCGCATGAGCAAG
>WEIB01000662.1:0-33132 GCA_015476505.1 Urochloa ruziziensis
TACCAACATGAGTCAAAACGTACAGTGAAAGGCAGAGTAGAACTGGCTGGTTGGGATGACGGTCCCCGAGAGCGCTCCCTGCGCTCCCGGCGGCTCCGCGGACGCAACCTCGCCGCCGCCTCCCTTCCCGACGGCATCCTACCCCAAACTCTTCTCCCCATACCCTCCACTACTGCGCGCTCCGCCGACGACCCTGCCACAGTTCCAGCCACTCGGTGCCACCGTGCCTCTCCCAATCTGTTCCCGTGGAACACACGCCAATGGTCAGGCGAGATGGATGAAGCCAAACGACCACCAACGACTACGGTGAAGGAGATAAAGAAGGTTCCAGCGCCAGCTCCGGCAACCCCAAAGCTCGCTCTTCGTCCCCAGCAACCCGCGGGCATGGCATGGGCCCTTGCCTCCGCGGTCCGCCAACCACAACATCAGGCCAGGTGCGTCCTTTTGCGATTACGCTCTGCAACACTTCCACCTCCTGGTGGTTCCGGGCACCTTTACGCATGACATGAGCCAAGAAGGGCAAATCTGGATTGTTCCTTTCCCAAACTCGCCTCATCCCTCGGCTGTGGTAGTCAAGAATACCCTTAATTTTTGCTACTCCATCCCCCCACCGCTTCGAGATCCAAGTTCTTCACACTGGGATTTTCCACACTGTAGCGGCGAACCAGAATATTGCCAACTACATGGTCGCTCAAGGTCGCTGCCAAGTAGGCGCCGTTTCTCTTCTCCTCTTCCAATCACTCGATTCTGCTGTAGCCGCGGCCATGGCGAACTCAGATCCGGCGCAACGGCAAGGTGAAGAAGAAGATTACGTCAGCAAGGAATTTGAATCTCAAACCGCGCGGCTCTGTCCATGGGCCGGCCCAAAACCTACGAATGGGCCTATGGCAGATGACGAGGGCTCTGGCCTGGAATCCGGGGAAATCTTTAGTCCCCCCGCTCCTCTTCACTCCTCGCCTACCTCCTCTGTCAGGCCGAGCTCTGTAACGCCCACCATCAATGGCGTCGGTCCCCACCAAGTCCCGCTTGCGCCCGAACTAACGGATTTCAGGGGATCGCAGGCTCCGGGAGCGCAGCACTCTCTCTGTTCCGGGTCAGCGGGCGACTTACGCCGCTTCTCTGATTTTACAACACCTGCAGGACGTGCTATGGACCCTGCCAGCGCGTATCCTGGGAGCAATCACAGCTCTGCACTTAACTCTCTGCCCAATGGGATTTCAGTCGATGCAGCGCGTCCTCTGTGCAGTGCTGCCACTTCTTGTCACGCGCCGAACGGATGTCAGTTCACTGAACACTCCTGCGCCGCGCCGTCCGGTGACAACCCCACTGACCCCTCACATCAGTCCGCGGCGCCCCCTTATCTACGCGCACTGCTCTCCGCTCCCTCCCCGCCTATAACTATGGCCAATGGCACAGTTCTTCGCCGTGCTCGCTCCTTGCCTCCAACAAACACTCAGTGCTTCCGTTGCCTCTCCACAGACCATCTAGTTGCGGCGTGCCGGGATCCGGTACGCTGCAGAACGTGCTTGCGCAACGGCCACCGGAGCACGGAGTGCGCCATGGCGGGGTCGATCTCGCGCACGCTCTGGCCGTGGGGCTCTGCGCGTTCATCGACCAGCGGGGGCTCGAGGTCGCCGCCACGCCGCCAGACAGCACCGTCGCCCTGTCCGCGAGCGGCTTGGCGCTCGCCAACCATCGACCGTCGAGTGGCCGACACCAGCGACCCAGTTTCTCCCCAGTTCCACGCTCACGCTCCCGCTCCCCTCCCCCCCCCCCCCCCCCCCCCCCCCCCCCCCCCCCCCCCCCCCCCCCCCCCGCGGTGGACGGCATGACACTGCTGCCGTTCGCTTCGCCACCCCCGCCGTTCAGCCTGCCGCTGACACCTCTCGCCTCCACCGACCTTGGCGTGCAGCAACTCCATTCCCCCCCCCCCTCCTATGTTTCTGTCACCCGCGGGGATGCTTGCCCCTCACCTGACACCACAAAGGTCCACATGCCCACAGTGGACATGGAACCATGCCGCCGCCTTGCTTATGCCTTCGTCGACCCACCCTGCGCCGACCCAGGGCTCTTCATCCGCATTGCCCTTGAGCAGTGCGGCGGGGACCCACCAGTCCGGCTGGCTCCTTCTTCCTACGGCACCATGATGGTGGTCTTCGGCCACGCCTACTTCAGGGAGAACACGATCCGGCGCGGGCCGATCGAACTCAACGGTCACAGGCTTCGTCTCGAGCGCCATGAGGAGGCCGATTTCAGGGTGCTGTGCCCATACAAGAGGCTCGTGGAGTTGGCTGCGACCAACTTCCCGCCGGAGCACTGGAACGAGGGCGGCATCCGCACTGCGTTCCATGCTTTCGGCCACGTCTGCAGCATTGCGAGAAGCACTCTCAGGGAGGTGGAGCACTGCCGTCACCACGGCGTGGCGGACTACTCGGTGGTCCGGGTTCTCGTCCTGGTGGATGAGAACCGCCGCATCACTCCTTTCCTCCTCGTGCGCAACCCCAACTATGTGATCTCCGGCCTCGCCAACATCAGGGTTGTAGCGAGTGGGCACATCCGCCTGGGTCCCCCCCGCCTGACGACCACGAGTTCGAGGATGAGGGGGATGACGGCCCGTCGCAACCGGAACAGTCCACTCCACGACGTGCACGTCCAGGTTTGTTTCAGTCTCCTGGCTCAAGCTCCTTGCTTCCACGCTCGTGCGTCACTGGGATGCCAACATTTTGGAGCACAAGCCGCACTCTGGGGAACGTTCTGTACCCGTCTGTCCCCCCTCTGGACATTCGTGCATGGAGCCTTCTCGGCGTTGGCCAGGGCTCTCTCGCTCGCACCACTGCCCCAGGTGATCATCCACGACCTGCCGACACCGGCGCGCCCACGCACTCCACCGCCACCGCCGCCGTCTTCGGTGGCGATCAGCGACTCGGACGACATCACCTTGGCGCGTCAGCAGCCTCGCTCCACCTTTCCCTCCCTGAGCGACCTCCTCGACGAAGAGGAGCACGAGGTGAGTGTGCGGAAGAAGCGCGCTCGTCGCCGCCGCGCCGCAGAAAGTGCCTCCAAGATACGGCGCAGCCGTCGTCTGGCGGCCAAGGAGGACCCGTTCTACACAGATGCAACCACCAAGGCGTCGAAGATGAAGGCAGCGCATTTGGACATGGCCAAGGCGTCCGAGCGCATGAAGAAGGCGATCGAGGATTCCGGGATACTGGAGCGCCCAGCGCCGGTAAAGATCCCGTCACGCAAGCTGCGGTGCCTGGGCAAGGTGTGCGGTCTTGCTCACCTGTCAGAGATCGAAGATTAGGTGCCTGCCAGTGGTTGATGCAAGTCCGACTGATCCATGTGATTGCTTTGCGAGTTTGTTCATGTCTCGTAAAAGCATCCCCCTCTGTGTGTTCTTGGAAGCCGTTGTTAAGATGTTCGGTTGATGTTAATGCTTTGCGGTGGCTGTACCACGCAAAAGCCGCTCCCCGTATGTGTGCTTGGGAGCTTAGTGAGTCGTTGTGGTTGGAGTCCCGGTTTAGAGGTGGCCGGTGTAACATGTACACTCTCATGTCTGTGACGTCAAATGTGTCAAGTTTGTTCCGTGAACTTCTGGTGTGTTGTGTGAGGTGTAACTCATGTGTGGAGCTTTGTGTTTGCACCGGGCGCCTGTTCTGTCTAGCTCGTGCTGCTCCTCCTATCGTGTCAAGGAGGCTTCTGTGGTCTTTGCTGTTGTGTTGTTCTTCCGGTCGTCATTCAGTTTGTGAGTCCAAGTGGTTGGGGTCCCCGTGAGCGCTTCCTGCGCTCCCGGCGGGGTCAACTTTTTTAAGTTCGTTCCGTGAAAAGGTGCCCCCTGGTTTTCCATGAACTACAAAAACATCTCACTGCTCTCGTGGAACGTCCGTGGCCTTGGGCAAACGAGCCGATGTGACGACGTTCTCGCAGAATTGATCTCCTCCCGTCCTACCTTTGCTGCTTTACAAGAAACAAAACTACCTACGCTCCCTGCTGCAAAGAAGAACTCGTTCTTGCCAGTCAGACTCTCTGCCTGCGCCATTTGCAACTCTGATGGTGCCTCTGGAGGCATCCTTACAGCTTGGGACACGGGCATATGTACCCTCACAAGATCCATTGAGAGACCTTTCTCTCTGACAACGATATTCTCACTCAATGCTGATGATAGTTCCATGTCTCTCACAAATGTCTACGCTCCAACCTCTAGAGATGAGAAAGCTTCCTTCCTCAGCGAGCTAGCAGCTTTGGCACGTGAACTTAGTGGGGCCTGGATGATTGTTGGCGATTTTAATCTAACTAGAGCGCCGGCTGATAAAAACTCCACTGCTTTCAGCTTCTCTGAAGCCGACATGTTCAACTCCTTGATTAATGAGCTTGCTCTAATTGAAATCCCTTTGGTTGACCGAAGCTATACTTGGAGCAACCGTCGTGAGGTTCCAACTCTAGTAAGACTGGATCGTTGCTTCGTCAACACGGACTGGGACGAGTTTTTCCCCAACACGAATCTCGCGTCCAGGCCGCGTTTTGCTTCGGACCACGTGCCTCTCCTCGCCACGGCCAGCACCAGGATCCCACGGAGCACGTGCTTTAGATTTGAAAATGCTTGGCTGCAACACCCAGCATTTGCGCCAATGATGTCCACCAACCTTGCTCGACCCACTGAAGGCCCCATTGCGAAAGCGTTCATCCAGCGCCTGAAGCGATGCAGGAGCGACTGCCGCGCTTGGGCAAAACGCATGCGGCCGATGGACCAACGCGAACATGATGTGCGTGCCCTCCTACAAGCTCTTGACCTCTTGGAAGAACAACGCCCACTTTGGCACAGCGAGGCGTCTCTACGGCAAAAAGCGGTGGATGGGTTGCAGGCAATCAACATAGAACGCCTAGCTTTTTGGCGCCAACGGTTCAAACTCCGAGTGGCCACAGAGTGGGATGAAAACTCGCGGTTTTTCCACGCGTCCGCGTCTGGCCGCCGACGAAAAAATCACATCCATAGTCTGGAACACGACAGACAACGCTTCTCCGCCCATGATGCTAAGTGCTCCATCCTCCACGATTTCTACACTGAGCTCCTTGGCACTACACAACCAATCGAGTGGCGCTTCTCTCTGGCGGAACTCTATCCCACCCTAGCGGTAACTGGGTCTGAGCTCTCGCAGCCGTTCACTAACGCTGAAATCTGCCAGGCCCTTCACACCATGGACATGCAAGCCAGCCCGGGCCCTGACGGTTTTGGCCCGTCTTTCTACAAAACCTTCTGGCCACAACTCAAATCTGAACTCGTCCAACTGTTCCAAGCCTTCTATGAAGGAAATCTCGATCTTGACGGGCTCAACAGAGCGCATTTGATACTCTTGCCAAAAAAAGAAGGAGCATGCAGTGCGGACGCCTTCCGACCCATTTCGCTACAAAACTGCCCCATGAAGTTATTCACTAAGGTGATGGCGAACAGACTCCGTGCATCCATTCCTTCCATTGTCGATCCTGACCAGACGGGGTTCATCCATGGAAGGAGCATAGCTGAAAACTTTGTCTATGCCGCCGACATCCTTAGCTGCTGCCATAAACGAGGTGTAGCTACAGCTGTGTTAAAGCTAGACTTCAAGAAAGCATTCGACTCTGTTGAATGGAGCAGCCTGCTGACCATCCTGCAAGCAAGAGGCTTCGACGAGAAATGGTGCAGCTGGGTGCATCGAGTGCTCGCCACGGGGAAAACGGCGGTCATGCTGAACGGAGTACCAGGGAGATGGATCCAATGCCGTCGTGGTTTGCGTCAGGGGGACCCTATCTCGCCGTATCTGTTCATTATTGTCGCCGATGTCCTACAGCGGATGATTCATCGCGCCTTCAGTTTGGGTGTGCTTTGTCATCCAGTCGATCCAAACCTACCTTGCCCGGTGCTCCAATATGCGGACGATACCCTTATTCTCACAAAGGGAGACACAACCTCCATTCGAGCTCTCAGAACCATCCTCGATGATTTTTCTGCAGCTACGGGCCTTACCATTAATTTCCACAAATCGACCTTTGTTCCCATGCATGTTCACTCGGAAGAGGCAGCCACGCTGGCTGGCATCCTAGGGTGCCAGACCTCAAGTTTTCCCCAGAACTATCTTGGTCTCCCCCTCTCCCCAACCAAACTTCGTGCTTCTGATTACCAACCTTTGCTGAATAGTTTCGACAGATATCTCGCCGGATGGAAAGCAAAGATGCTCAGTAGAGGAGGCCGTCTCATTCTTGTGAATGCGGTTTTAGGGGGGCCTCACTGTTTACTATATGTCGTCTCATCTACTTCCCAAAAATGTCCGAGAAGCCCTGGATTCCAAAAGACGGGCTTTCCTCTGGGCCGGCGATGACAAATGTCACGGATCACAGTGCCTTATAGCCTGGCCACGCGTCTGCAAAAGCAAAGAACATGGAGGGTTAGGGATCAGGGACCTGGAGGAGCAAAACCACTGCCTACTGATGAAGTTCGTCGACAAACTTCATGACCCCAGTACCTTGCCCTGGAAACAATGGTTCTTGAACTACACGGCTACTGGTGAAGACTCCTCCTACCTGTACAAATTGATCCGTGAGGAACTGCCGCGCTACCAAAATCTCACAACGGTGCGAGTGGGGAATAGCAAGCTTACATCTTTCTGGCTAGATAAATGGATGTTCAGCACGTCCATCGCGGATACTTTCCCTGCCCTGTTCTCACACTGCACTAAGCCTTGGATCTCAGTGCATGACGCCTTCGCCACTGAACTAGCTCACCAGCTTCGTCCCCGTCTCACTGCCCAAGCAACGAGTGACAAGAACATGCTCCTAGACTGTATGCGCCACCAGGTGCTGAATAGCAACCATGACAAACGCTTCCTTGACAACTTGGGAGCGGCCCCTTTCACCAGCAGAGGAGCTTTCCTTGCCATTGGCAAAGCACACGTGTTGGACCCAGACTCAGCCCATATCTGGGAAACAAAGCTTCCCACCAAAATCAAATTCTTTGGGTGGCTCCTCTATCACGGGCGAACCAACTCGCGCGCAGCCCTCCATGCCAAGAACATTCGGTCAGAAGAAGAGTCCTACTGTGAACTGTGCCCCAACACCCTAGAAACGGACGATCACATCTTTACTCAGTGTCCCCAGGCGCGTGAGGTATGGTCTCGCCTGGGCATATCGGTGAGAACCGGTGATCAGCGCACACCGTGGGTAATTGGGTGGCAGCTTCCGTGGCCGCAAAACGTCTGCACGGACGTGGTGCTGCTGATCCTTTGGAACATATGGAAGGCTAGAAATGCTCTCATCTTCCAGCAAGAACTGATCACGCCGACCATGATCCTTCGTCACGTCATCGAAGATATCAACTCCTGGAAGAGCCGCTACAGAACAACCTTAGCCAATCTCCTCACCTGTCGTGAGGCGATCCTCATCTGCTGCTAGTACTTTAGTTTTTTCCTTAACTCTCCTGTAATCTCCCCTGGAATGCCAGGAGACCCATTGTTGTAACAGCAACACTTCGATCAATGAGAATGTAGGTGGGGATCTTCCCCCGATATTGTTCGAAAAAAAAACGTACAGTGAAACACTCAAAAATGAACAGAAAAATTAAAACATATATATCTTCGATCACGCATGTCACTACTACTGCAGCTAATTAACAATCTTATTTCCAGTACTCGTAATTGAATTTAATCGCCGCAGCTAAAATGCATGGCCGAGAGCGAGGATGATGATCATCATAAGCTACTAGCAAATGGTTACATTTATCATGAGGCACGGACGTAGACCCCGATGGCGTCGATGTAATCCCAGCCACGCCCAAACAGAGCGACGATGCTGCCGCCGTCACGCACCGGGACGCTGAAGGGCGTCCCGTCCACGTCCCCGAAAGGGCCGTGCTTCCTGAGGTTGGTGACGAAGGTGAGTGACGTCACGGCGTCCGTCGGCTGCGTGCCGATGTAGGCGAACGTCCCCGAGACCTCCGTCAGGAGCTCCGACGGCTCAAGACGAACCTGCGAATTGCGATCGATGCACCCAGTTTATTCGACAGAGAATTCATACCCATATGTAGGAGTAATCCCCCGTCCCCCGCGTCGCTCCGTACGGGGCGACACGGGCGGAGCCTCTCGGCGTCGCCCCCTCCCCCCCCTTCGGCCACGACGGCCGCTGTCGCCGCCGGCTTCGGCCGCGACGGCGGCGGCCAGGGGCGAAACCGAAGCCGGCGCTCCATGCTCCTTCTCCTACTCTCCCTCTCCCCTTCTTCCCCATTCCACAACCCTAACCCTAACCCTAGCTGGTCGCCATGGTCGGTCCTTCTCCGTCGACGGAGGTCTCCCAGGTGCGTGGACTCCTACCGCCGCCGTCATCGTCCCCATGGAGTCGGGGTTGTCCCGGGGTGCGCGGCGGCAGCGGCACCCCCCCTCCTCACGGGCCGCCGCCGTCGGATCTGGGGCCGCGGGCCTCCTACCCCGCCGACGTCGGGCGGCGGCGGCCCCCCTCCTCATCCTCCTGCCGCGGGCCGCCGGCGTTGTCAGTTGCTCACCATCCCATGGCGTCGGGGTCGTCCCGGGTGAGCGGCGGCGGCGCCCCCCATCCTCGCGGGCCGCCGCCGCCGGATCTGGGCCGCGGGCCTCCTACGCCGGGTGCGCGGGCCGCCGGCTCTCCCTCGTGGGCCACCGCCGCCACCTGGCCTCGGCCCGCCCTGAAGCCCGCACCGCCGCCGGATCTGGGCCTGGGAGCCCGCGCCATCGCCCTCAAGCCATCATCGCCGGATCTGGGCCCGAGGGCTCGCGCCGCCGTCGATCTGGGCCTGGGGCCCAGCGCCGCCGCCTTCTAGCACCTCACGGGCCACCGCCGGCGGCTCTGGGCCCAGGCCGCCTTGCCCCCGCTGTGTCACCGTCGCCGTCCTGGTGCTGTCAGGGCCACACCGTGTGGCCTCGTGGGAGACGACACCGTCATCTCTGGCGCGTGCAGCGACTCCTCTCCTCGTGAGCCGCCGTCGCCGGATCTGGGCCCGAGCATCTTCACCTGCGGCCATTACCCTCTTCGGGCCGCCTCCATCAGGGCCATCGTCGCTCTACCATGGTCTCCCCCACTCTGCCATGGTCTCCCCCTGGTCGCTAGATAGCTTCTTCGACTGCGCTTGCTGTTGATCTTCATGTGTCGTTCGTCTACGCGTTCCCTACTAGCCTGCGTGGAGCTCGGGCTGGCTTCGTTGCTAGTGTGTGAGGTGTTAGATCGGTGGCTTTGCGAAAGCTTTGCCCGGCTTCGTCCGGTGCCGGCAGCGGCCACACCTGTGGGTGTGGCTTACCCTGTTGAGGGCGTTGTTGAAGTCTACCGTCTGGTGTCGCGGAGTGAAAACTCTGTCTGTCCTGTGGATAGACGGACAGTGGCGGCGTTTTGACGTCGTTTACCTTCTTGAAGGGACTGTCTCGTGTACCTCTTTGCACATTGCTTGTGTCGTCCTCACCTTGTTTCACCCGTCTGGTAGATGGTAGGCAGCCGTTTTAAGGCAGGTGTCTAGTCGTCTTTGCCGTTTGGTCATGTTGTCTAGGTGTTTGGTCGTGTTGTTAGGTGTTGGGTTGTGGATCTCTTTTCTGTTCTTGTTGTTATGGTCGCTCGTTCTCTTTCGTTGTAAAGTTTGTTCAGTCTTGTACTCAACTTATTCTCTTCCGCTTAATGAAAAACGTGCTATGCACGTCTCAAAAAAATTCCTTATTTGACATCAGAGTATACACCGATGCCTTATTTGACATTTGAAATTTCAATGTTCCTTATTTGATATCGCGTTCATTTTTTGTTTTTTATTTGACACTATCGTGAAATTTGTAGGCCTGAATCGTTATTTTTACTGTACTATATAAAACGTTGAACCAAATTACCCTTCCCTGCGTCTTATCCTTTACCGTTCCTCTCTCCCGTCCCTCCCGCGTGTCTCCCGTCCCTCTCGGCCTCTTCTTCTCGTCTCCTTTCTGCCCGACTCGAGCAAACCCTAGAGGCGCGGCAGCCGTCGACGCGCAGTGGGCTATGTGCGAGGACGCGCGGCGGGCTATCGGCGGCCGGGGCGCTCAGGCTGCTGGCGGCGGCCGCGGGCGCTCAGGCAGCGCCGCACGCTCGGGCTCGCGCAGGAGGGACTCGAGCAGCGCCGCACGCCTGGGCTCACGGCGGATCGGTGGCCGGTGGCAGAGAACTGCCGAAGACAGAGGAGGCGGGGGAGGTGGGCCGTGGGGGCGTCACATCATCTCCTTTTTACATTGGAAGCTGGGCTCCGTCCCATGGAAGCTAGTAGTACTCCGTAGGAGCCTAGGAGAACAGAACAGGCTGGAGGTTTGAAGATGCACGTGGAGCGTTGGATCTCATTTTTGTGGCTTAAAAAATCGAGTGGCTTGTGGCAGGGAGCAGGCAGCGCGGGGAAGATGGTTGGGGGGTTGTGCTGGTGGCTTTGTTTGGAACAAATGATGTCCTTAAAATCATCATTAACGGTTTTTCTAAAAAAAATCATCATTAACTTGTCAATATTTTTTAACCATAAACTTGTCAATATACAACAACAAATGTCATTTTTTAATCATAAACATGTCTTGACTGTATACAAAATGCAACGTTGATGGGGAATAAAACCTCGTGTCAATACATTGAGGGGTATTTTGGTCTTTTCCTGTGAGATTTAACGGTGTCGACCCCTGAATCTCACGGTAGTGTCACGTAGGGAACCAAAAGTTCAACTCGGTGTCAAATAAGGAATATTGAAATTTCGAGTGTCAAATAAGGCATTGGTGTATCTTTCAGTGTCAAATAAGAAATTCTCTCTTTATTCGAGCGAAGCGACATTATTGTCAGGACACGATGGATTCGTGGATCTATCTATTGGTTCAGTCGTTCAGGTTCAGACGCCGCCACTTTGAGAAAGAAAAGGTAATAACCGGATGATCAAGATGCGTTGGTGTGTGTACTCACGACGTAAGGGTCGCCACCGTTCCCTCCCCAGGGGCCGACGTGGTGCCGCCTGCCTTGCCCGTCGGTGTAGCCGAAGGAGAGGGCGTCCACGACGGCGAGGCTGCTGCACACGGTGATGGCCTCCAGGCGGTGCGCCTCAGGCATCCCGGCCGGGATGCCCCAGTCGCGCCCTCCTTCCCCGCCCCACGGCCCAATCTTCACGACACCCTGCAATAGTACGTGTCTTTCTCCAATCACAGCACTTTGTACCAACATGAGTCAAAACGTACAGTGAAACACTCAACAATGAACAGAAAAATTAAAAATATATATCTTCGATCACGCATGTCACTACTACTGCAGCTAATTAACAATCTTATTTCCAGTACTCGTAATTGAATTTAATCGCCGCGGCTAAAATGCATGGCCGAGAGCGAGGATGATGATCATCATAAGCTACTAGCAAATGGTTACATTTATCATGAGGCACGGACGTAGACCCCGATGGCGTCGATGTAATCCCAGCCACGCCCAAACAGAGCGACGATGCTGCCGCCGTCACGCACCGGGACGCTGAAGGGCGTCCCGTCCACGTCCCCGAAAGGGCCGTGCTTCCTGAGGTTGGTGACGAAGGTGAGTGACGTCACGGCGTCCGTCGGCTGCGTGCCGATGTAGGCGAACGTCCCCGAGACCTCCGTCAGGAACTCCGACGGCTCAAGACGAACCTGCGAATTGCGATCCATGCACCCAGTTTATTCAACAGAGAATTCCGAATTCCTTATTTGACATCAGAATGTACACTAATGCTTTATTTAACATTTGAAATTTCAATGTTTCTTATTTGACATCGCGTTCATTTTTTTTACTGTATTATATAAAATGTTGGACCAAATTACCCTTCCCTGCTTCTTATCCTTTACCGTTCCTCTCTCCCGTCCCTCCCGCGTGTCTCCCGTCCCTCTCGGCCTCTCCTTCTCGTCTCCTTTCTGCCCGACTCGAGCAAACCCTAGAGGCGCGGCAGCCGTCGACGCGCAGTGGGCTATGTGCGAGGACGCGCGGCGGGCTATCGGCGGCCGGGGGCGCTCAGGCTGCTGGCGGCGGCCGCGGGCGCTGAGGCAGCGCCGCACGCTCGGGCTCGCGCAGGAGGGACTCGAGCAGCGCCGCACGCCTGGCCTCACGGCGGATCGGTGGCCGGTGGCAGAGAACTGCCGAAGACAGAGGAGGCGGGGGAGGTGGGCCGTGGGAAGCTGGGCTCCGTCCCATGGAAGCTAGTACTCCGTAGGAGCCTAGGAGAACAGAACAGGCTGGAGGTTTGAAGATGCACGTGGAGCGTTGGATCTCATTTTTGTGGCTTAAAAAAATCGAGTGGCTTGTGGCAGGGAGCAGGCAGCGCGGGGAAGATGGTTGGGGGGTTGTGCTGGTGGCTTTGTTTGGAACAAATGATGTCCATAAAATCATCATTAACTTGTCAATATTTTTTTAACCATAAACTTGTCAATATACAACAAATGTCATTTTTTAATCATAAACATGTCTTGACTGTATACAAAATGCAACGTTGATGGGGAATAAAACCTCATGTCAATACATTGAGGGGTATTTTGGTCTTTTCATGTGAGATATGACGGTGTCGACCCCTGAATCTCACGGTAGTGTCACGTAGGGAACCAAAAGTTCAACTCGGTGTCAAATAAGGAATATTGAAATTTCGAGTGCCAAATAAGGCATTGGTGTATCTTTCAGTGTCAAATAAGAAATTCTCTCTTTATTCGAGCGAAGCGACATTATTGTCAGGACACGATGGATTCGTGGATCTATCTATTGGTTCAGTCGTTCAGGTTCAGACGCCGCCACTTTGAGAAAGAAAAGGTAATAACCGGATGATCAAGATGCATCGGTGTGTGTACTCACGACGTAAGGGTCGCCACCGTTCCCTCCCCAGGGGCCGACGTGGTGCCGCCTGCCTTGCCCGTCGGTGTAGCCGAAGGAGAGGGCGTCCACGACAGCGAGGCTGCTGCACACGGTGATGGCCTCCAGGCGGTGCGCCTCAGGCATCCCGGCCGGGATGCCCCAGTCGCGCCCTCCTTCCCCGCCCCACGGCCCAATTTTCACGACACCCTGCAATAGTACGTACGTGTCTTTCTCCAATCAGAGCACTTTGTACATGTCAGCTAGTAGTAGTAGACAAGGAAGGAATAGCTAGCCTACCATTTCCTGTACCAGCTAGCAGTAGCAGAGCACAAAACCAGCTAAACCAATCGTGCGCCGCCGGGTGAGGGTCATAGAGATAGAGATAGAGGATTATTGTGTATTCTTCTTTGCATGTGAACTGGGCATA
Source organism: Urochloa ruziziensis (assembly GCA_015476505.1). Classification (NCBI taxonomy): domain Eukaryota; kingdom Viridiplantae; phylum Streptophyta; class Magnoliopsida; order Poales; family Poaceae; genus Urochloa; species Urochloa ruziziensis. The sequence continues at coordinate 13,256 of WEIB01000662.1, forward strand.
CGATGGAGAACAGGCTATTTATAGAGCAGTTGTGCCACCACAAAGTTCACAGTTCGTAGTCAAGATGATGAACATTGTCAGACCACCAGACAATAGAGTCGTGCTCTGTTTCTGCATACTCCAATACTCCACTTGAATTCTTGATCACCCAGCGTATAAACAAACGTTAGCTGCGATCCGCCCACGCCGCGTCCAGATCTCGAGGAGATGCTCTCCACATGTAATTAGACGCAGATGCTGACCATCCACAGCAATTTTATTAGCAACTGATTGGCTACTGATGGAATATACAGCTTCACAAAAGCTATTAGCCTTGAAGCTAACTAATTTAATTTGGCGTGGACTTCAAACTAACACATTTACTAAGGCATAGATAATGCTCACTCATGAGTCATGACACTAAACGAACTTGACAGGCCCGAAAAGGAATCGGCCAACAGCTACCAGTTTGTTTCCGTAGGGCCCAAGTTTCGTACAGCACTTCCACGTTGGCTAACGCATTTTTTTTTTATTTCCCTTGAATCTCAACCGATTTAAGGTTAGGATTGGGTTGACTGGTACAAACGAAATTTAAGTTTATTGGTCCATCAAAGCCAACCCACCCAATTAAGATCAACAAGATACTCTACTATCATCACCATGAACACATCAAACCTATTTTTATCTTTTCATCTATATATGCAATAAGAGAACCGCACCACGGCCGAACTGGCTAGCGGGAGGCAGGGCTCCGTCGTGAGCTGCTGCCCGCCAGCGTTTGAACCCTGGGTTCAGCGCTGGTGTCTCACAAAAAAATCCCCCTCGCTAGCAAAGCTAGGGTTCGGGGGGTTTTCTCGGCCGGGAAGCCGTGGGTCGCTTCCTCTTAATGAAATACGGTGGGGCCGTCAAACCCCTCCGGTCGAGTTTTTTTTTTCTATATATGCAATAATGTTTCTGAAAATGTTGTGGGCATAGTCCCTATACATGTATTTCCTTGCTGCGTGTTTCACTCTCATATGGATGGACTTGGGTTTTAAACTCAAGATATGAAGGTCGCCGTTAGTTGCTAGTTGTCAGTTTTTTCTCTGTTTCTAGTTGTACTTGTTTTTCGTTTTGTTTTTTCTTCTATAAAAGTTCGGCAAATCTCTTGCCGTCCCTTCTAAAAAAGGTCGCCGCTATCTCGACACCACAGCAGAAAACCATTTCGTTGACTCTTGTTGCGCTGCCACGGATCACAGAGCACCAACGGGATGCGGAGTTGCGGTCGTTCCTGATGGAAGAAGCAGAGTATTGTTGGTATTGGGATGGGCCCGACGCAAGTCCTCCAATTCCTGTTCATTGTTTGACAGAAAATTTAGTGAAGATTTCGGCCTCGTACCTAGCTGAGCTAGCGTCCACATGGTTGTAGTTGCCGGAAAATAGCACGATCCAAAAGAACAAGTTCCGATTAACTTTTCATTTGGCCTTGTCTTAATCGTGCTGCAATGGAGTACGCCAGTGTCACCCTGATATTGACACGATCTTAGTGACTATTTTACTGTTCATCTCACTAAAGAGTGCATATTTGTCGGTGGAAACTGACAAACTGTGGTCTTTTTCTTGTATAAGTGCGCAGTGCCACTCGTTTCAGATTTTACCACATGGAAGAGAAGAACGCCAATTACATTTTAAGAGGGAAAAAATACTAAAACTAATGCAGTCAAGTGAATGGACGGCTAGCTTGAAATGAAGTGTTCTTTGCAGTCTTGATGAGCACAACCACGTCTGTTTAGTTGAGTTGAACAAGTTTAAATCCACGCGTAGTTGCCAGTGTGAGACTAATGAACGAATTACCACGACATCAAACTGCAGAGCATGCTTCGAGAGAGGGATCAGAGTACGCGGTGAAGGAAGGTCGATCGAGCGACACTGCACAATGCAAGAGAACAAACAAAACAATGCAACTGGATGAGACTCTCGTAGTTCAGGCCAACTCAAGCACTCAAGGAACAACAATGGCGAGGAAGTGTCTCGAGTCGAGAGACACTATTATTCGAAAGAAGGAAAAAAAAACTGTCGTCAGACAAACAGAGAAGAGCTGGCAAATGCATGGGACAAATGCGTGCAGCATTATTATTCAAGCAGCAGCACACCGGCCGCGCCACCACAGTCCACAGCACACACGGATGCGATCATCATCAGCTGCTGCATTCTTCAGAAGGGGAGCACGTAGAAGCCGATGGCGTCGAGGAACTCCCCTGCGCGTGCGAACATGCCGACGACGCTGCCATTGTTGAGCACGGGGACGCTGAACGGCGCGCCGGCGCCGCGGCCGAACGGCCCGTAGGTGCCGCGGTTGGTGACGAACTTGAGCGACGAGACGGTGCGCGCGTACTCCCCGATCGGGCCGACCGTGCCGGCCACCTCCGTCACGTACTCCGACGCGCCCAGCGTGATGGTCTCGTCGCCCTCGCCCTTGCCGTTGCCGCCCCACGGCCCGGCGGCGTGCAGGTTGCCGTCGCGGTCGCGGTAGGTGAAGGAGATCCAGTCGATGACCTTGCCCCAACGGAGGGACACGCTCTCCAGCCGCAGCGGCGCCACGGCGATGTCGCAGGGGAGCCCGGCGTCGCCGCCCCACGTCCCGAGCTTCACCAACGAGCCCTGCGCATGCATGGGTGCAGATAAATTATTTATTAAAGCGAAAACGAAACGGGATTGATTGATTAATTAATTAATTTGTCAGCAGTAATTGATGTGTGATATCGAGGTGGAGCAGAGAGCAGAGGAAGGGGACCATGTCGACGCCGTGGGCACTCGCAGTGCCGCCGGCCGCAGAACGAGCTGAGGAGAGCGACGCGATGCAGGCACAGGGTCCCTCCCCTTTGGAGTTCATTCAGATATAAGTAGATCGCTGGGGTAGTTGGTAATAGGAGAGGGCGTGTGAATTTTTGGATGTACAGTGATCGGCCTCCGGGTAGTTGCTATGGACGGGCGTGCGGCCTCCACGTCGTCCACGGTAGTCTGAGATGAGATCACTAGTGGGTGTGACAGGGAAGATCACTGACTAGACGAAAAGCGCTCTCCTACTGTACTGACACACACACTCAGTTCTAGCAGCTGGGCACCACCAACCCTTTGAGCGTTGGTGTCATTATATTTTCTGGTACATCAGGAGTAGGTTCTTCCACCTGCCATTCTTCTAGAAACAAATTGAGTTCCTACAATTATCTGCTGCACAAACCATATTAGCCACCACATTGTTTTTATTGCTAATCCACAATCTTTGCCACAGATTCAGTCAGGATCCCATCCTTAAGCTTAACACCCACTGCCACTAGTTCAGATGTATGTCACCCCGCATCTTCCGAGCTAGTGAGCTACACAATCAAGAAATAAAACAAGCGATCTGTGGCTTCATTGTTAGAGATAGAGTTGCATGCATATAGTCGTAGGGGTGAGTTTGTAAGCGTCTACGTGTGTGTGATTCGCAACAAAAGAGTTCAGTCATCAATCTTACCCTTCTCCTATTAGCAACTTAACATAAGCCATAGGAAAGAATAAAATGTGCTCATGGGCCTAGCTACTGATGGAAGAAATTATGGGCCAAATATCGTTAGCCAACATGGGTCCCGAAAATCTGACATGCTGACATGGGCCAAATTATGCGGAACTCTCTCTCTCTCTCTCTCTCTCTCTCTCTCTCTCCTCTCTCTCTCTCTCTCTCTCTCTCTCTCTCCTCTCTCTCTCTCTCTCTCTCTCTCTCTCTCTCTCTCTCTCTCTCTCTGTGTGTGTGTGTGTTCAATGTTTATAGGTTTCGACTTTTACCAGAAAAAAAAGCGCGGGTAATCAGGCTTATCTGGTTTCTACGTGCCTTTATTATTCCTTGTGAAGATATATCATGTAAGAAATGTTTGTCTCTTTGAAAGTACGTTGTGGATTTGTATATAGCAAGTGTCAATGCGTCGTATACGAATGTACAAATTGTCAATCATTTCCATGAATTTGTATAGCACATAGAACAACCTCAAGCGTTTTCATACTTATGCAACTAATTTTACATTTTGTTTCTTCCTCGTTTGTCACACATTTATATACTCGATAGGCCATTTGAGAAAATTATAAATTAAAGCAAAGCAGTCGATCAACCACTTGCAAATAATGCCGCGGATAATTTGCTGTAGTGGATACGCTGGAAAACCATTAAAAATTTGACATTAATTCCGTGCTCCAAAGCACAAGTTCAAACACGGTTTTAGTACCATGCTCTTTCATTAAAAGAAAAAAGCCTAAGCATGCCATGCCATGTACTGTGCACTGCACGAATCTGAACTATGTACGTCCAAAAGGAAAGTCGGTTAGGAAAGCAAACAAAAAAAAGCAGCACAAGTACGACATGATAGTTATGCGCAGTTATTAGTCTGATACTGCATGCGTATGTACTATGTCCTCTTAAAAGGGGGTGATTTAATTAATCCTTAATTAATTTGCGAGCTCGCTACTGTACATATAGTAGTTTGAGTTAACACGCAGTGATGAGTGAACACGCAGCTAGGATTATCTTATGAAAAGGCGGTTCGCGACGTACGTACAGTTGGTTGCTGCTCTAGCTGCATGCATGGCTTTGTGATAACCGTTATGAGTGAACCTGGTTGCGCTGCACTTGCTTAGATGTTCTAAACGGCCGGACAGCTTTAACAGCGTCCAAGGCGGGAAAACACGCTCGAGTTGAGTCCCAAAAGGCCAAAACTCACATGTTGTAGTCTTGTTTTTTGCTTTTTTTGAAACGTAAGCTCTTGTAACCTTGTGGTAAGTCAGTAAGTGCTTATTAGGAACGCCATGCATGTAACTTTTTTGTTTTTGAAACGTAAGCTAGCTCTTGTAATCTTGTGAGAAGTGCTTACTAGTAGGCCGGAACGCCATGCATGTAACTTTATTTGCTCTTTTGGCCGTTACCAAGGATCGGAGGAGGAAACGAGCAGAAGCTGTGGCTGCCATATTTGTGTCACGTGCGATGCCATTATTCTTTCTTCTAGCTCCATGCATGGATAGATCCGTTCTATGCATGGCATGGGCGAGCTCGACCCACCATATCTACCTACAGTAGCCTAATAGGGTGTCCCCCTTTTCGTGTACCCTGTGTTTGCAGTTGCAGCAGGGGGCGATTTGCTTTGCTTGCAACCGCAGCATGAATGATGAATGGATGTGGGTAGTATACGCATGCATGCATGCATGCTGCATGGTGGGTACGTGGAGACCGGCAGGGCGACACGGCCGCTGTGGCGGGGCGTACGGCGTGACGGGCGGCGGCTCGCTCGCTCGCCGGCCGGTGATGAGGACCGAGCGAGCGAGGAAGGGCAGGACAGGACAGCGCAGCATGCAGCTGAAGAATTAGCTATAGAGAGGGATGGCTTTGCATCATTGCGTGAAGCTGCTGCATCTGCATGCGCGTGACCCAGCAGCCTCATTAGCGCGTGCGGTTCGGCCAATAATCGCCGGCCTGATTGGAGGAGGGAGCTGCTGCTGCTCGGTCTCAAAAATTCACTCGATCAGACCTCAGACGGCCCATATGCATTGCAATCAGCATGGGCTGTCCTACCCAATCATTGCGGCATGGCACGCAACAACTAGCCCAAGATGCCACGCCCCTGCGCCACGTACTGCAACGTCCAGCGCGCGGCAGGCCGCAACATGAATGCCAACCGTACATGCATGCATGCGTATGTATGTATGTACTCGTACTGGTAACTGGTACGTATGCCCTATATACGTACTACTCGATCCGTACGAGGGAATCTTTGAACATCGAGGCCGCAGCAGGTAGGGATGAAAACGATCGGAAACAGTCGGAAACGAAAGTGCATTATCGGAAACGAAGCTCGATCGGTCGGAAATTTATCATATTTTCTAAATCAACTATTATGTAAGAAATGCAATGTAGAGGTGATAGCGATTAAAAATATCAAGTTTTGTGTTTCAGTAGAATCGGAAACGGTCAGAAACGAAACCATTTTTTCAGAAACGAAGCTCGGTCGGTCGGGAATTTCCATAACCATTTTCATCCCTAGCAGCAGGTCAAATCAACTCTTGCTGCTCCAGAGGCAGGTCGAAGCAGTACTGACGACAGGGATGCGACCACCGGCCGCCACGCCCGTCACGCCTCCGCCACCGGCTTTGACGAGCACCGCCACACGCGCACAGCAAACCTGTTGTGCAAAACCGTTACACAAGTCTAATCATTATTCAATATTTCAACCTGACTGACAATATACTCCATCTGGCTCCAGTAGGGTAGCAGTACGCAGCAGCAGGCCAGCAGCACAGCCCTCCAAGCCTCTACTTGGTCTCAATTTTTGTTTTTTTAGAAGTCAAACATTTTTAACATGCAAAATAAATATTACTAAATTAATCATGCAATATATTTTTATACTTAAATCTAGCTAATTAGAGACATCTCTCGCGTGAAACTTGTTGCATGAACAAAGCCAGCTGTAGCATGCTTGTACAGTTGTACTGCCACATATACTAGCCTCACTCTACGGCGGTAGGCACGGGCTGCACCTTGCTTTGGCCAGCACCCAGTGGTTGGACGGAGATGCCACTGCTGCATGCACTGCATCCTGCATCTTTCTCGGTATCCCGGATGCCTTGGCTCCACGCACCTGTCCGCTTCCTCCCGCCTACCTTGGCATGAGCTCAGATGTTAAAATACTGCATGCACGTACGAGCAGATATTAAAATGAACTTTGTTTCTTGATTAAAAAGCCTGATGAAGCGCTGTTGCAAAGATACAGCAGTCACATACTAACACCGTACCGGCGAATTTCAAATGCTGCTCGATATGTCCATGTGTGCCATTGCCTGCATTGTTTTTTTTTTTTCAAATGTAAAAAGGGCGGCACACACTGCGTGAACGCATGGCACGGAGTACTACTATGAATACCTATACCTACATACTACGCGGGGTACCTACTGTCGCTCTTTTCGTTTGGCAGGACCGAGCTGAAAAGTTTATTGATTTTAACTGATTCTAATTTAATTAAATAATGTTTATGAGAAAAAATAATCTGAAGGGTAGGTTCGCTCATAAGCCAAGCCAACAAAGCATATTAATACCGTCGGGTACGGTATGCGTTACTGCTACTAGTTCTGAGTTCTGACCCACGAGTAGTCCAAGTAGTGCATGATGCAAGCGTTGAAAACTTACCTGACCGTCTCAGCAGAGCATCTCTGCGGTGTCTCTGAACAAGCTGCAGTAAACAAGCTGCAGCAGTAACAGCGAGGGAGGAGAGGGGAGCTGCACACACGACAAGCGCTAGTGGCCTGCCCTGCCCTGGCCCTCTGCATCATGTTTACTGGAGCACGTACGTCCTCGCAGGTCGCAGCCTGCAGGGTAGCAGCGGAGCAGCCTGGGCCCCGCCCGACAGGCAGCTCTGACATCTCGCTGGATGGAAGTGAGCGTGTCCTGCTGACTAGCGTGACTACCTACCTCGAGATCTCTGCCCATAGTGCCATGCAATGCAACTGCTTGTTTTTCTCTTGAGCTGGAATCTAATACTCTCAGTAATACGAGTAGTGTCAAATTTGTACTACGGTATATATGGAATCATTACTGCTGGAGCGCGCACTTGCTTATCATTTGGTCGGCGCACACCTGCGATCGACTTGCTTCACCTTTGCATTTGCTTTTGCCGTGTTGATGGTTGATTGATCCCGAACGCATGCATCAGCAGCCGATTACTACTAGTTAGCTAGCTCACCGTTTCTCTTTTCATGCATGTCAGCCAACCATCATGCGCGCGCGTTTGGCGTCTCTTTTCGCCTCGCAAATCAGTAGAGTATATACGGTTAGCATCCCTTTTCTCTTTGTTGTAAAAGCTCCTTTTTACCTCGCAATAATAATCGCACATGATCGAAGACACACGCCGACACAAGTAAAGCTTTACTGAAGAGGCCAAACCCCCGAAAATTCTTTTTTGCTAGCTTTGTTCTCGGCTGTGGCGAGCATCCCGCGCAAGCGATGCCGTAGAGATTTTTTTTTATTTGATACGGAGTATATACACTGTGCGGATCTTGTCACCCTTGCCGCGGTACAACGCTGCAGTAAAGAATTTTTTATTTGATACAGTCAAAATAACGTAACATGTCTACCTTGGTTAATCTAATCTAAAGTTTTTCCGCCAATGAATGGCAGTATATGTCTATATCTATCTTTTAGACACCGTCCTTTTCCAAAAAAAAAAAAATCTTTTAGACACCGCATTACTAAAATTTATCATTGTGAATCAAATAAGGAATTTTACTTTGCAGTAACCCTACTACAATACGCACTACTCCCTCCGGTTTAGTAAAAGAAGTCGTTTTGGACAAGGTTTGAGTCAAACATTGGGAATATAAATCGTGAATAACTTTTAAGTCGTTGAGTTTGGAAATGTGAAAACTATATGAATAGATTTGTTTTGCAAAATACTTTCATAAAAGTATACATACTCCCTCCGGTTCAGTAAAGAAAGTCGTTTTGGACAAGATTTGAGTCAAACATTGGGAATATAAATCGTGAATAACTTTTAAGTCGTTGAGTTTGGAAAAGTGAAAACTACATGAATAGATTTGTCTTGCAAAATACTTTCATAAAAGTATACATATGTTAGTTTTTAATAAATATCTTTATAAAAATAAGAAGTCAAAGTTGTACTTTGGAGACCGTGTCGCTGTCCTAAACGACTTCTTTTACTGAACCGGAGGGAGTATGTTAGTTTTTAATAGATATCATTATAAAAATAAGAAGTCAAAGTTGTACTTTGGAGACCGTGTCGCTGTCCTAAACGACTTAATTTACCAAACCGGAGGGAGCACACCTCTCCGTCCCGGTTTGGGCTGGCCAGCAGGAGCAGGTTAAAACTGGACGTGAACCCGCCTCGTATTCTGTTGTTGTATACGTCATTGCGTTGCGACAGGCACGGCGGCGGGGCGTGGTGGTGGTCCCCTTTGACTTGTGCAAAGCAAAAGCGTCCAAGCGACAGCGCGCAAACCAATGGCGGCATCCGGCTCCGGCCTCACTGGCTCTCTGGCATAAGAATATAGGCTGTGTTTAGTTCGCGAAAACATTTCGTGAAAAGATTTCGCGCTTTGATTTTATCAATTTAGAAGTAGTAAATGTAGACGAAAATGGTGGAAAGTTATATGGATAGGTTGAAAATCTCGAGACGAATCTAACGATGGTAAGTAGAGGGTAATTAATCCATAATTAGCGGATGATTACTGTAGCACTACTGTTGCAAATCATGGATTAAGTAGACTCATTAGATTCGTCTCGTGATTTACAGTTTATCCATATAACTTTTCACCTTTTTCGTTTACATTTAATACTTCGTGCATCAAAGATTCTCTTTTGATGTGACGTATGAAAATATTTCGGATGTGAACTAAACATGGCCATAAGATTAGAGAAGGAGCTCGAAAAAAATAGAGAAAAGAGATTCCACACCTACGAGAACGAGACCATGCATATGGAGTGGGAACCCCCCAATACAGTAGTGGACACTGGACAGATTAGAGGAGAGATATTATTTTTTTTACTGTACGTACTAGTAGGGCGAGAGAGAGAGATAGAGGGGGTAGATTAGATGAGCAAGAAAGAAAGAAAAGAAAGGGACGTGGCGTACGTTGCTTTTGCCCCGCCCGCCGCCCGCCCTCATTCCCGCTTTTGCTTTACAAAGGTCAGCCATGGCCATGGATTATTCCGTCCCCTCTCTCTCTTTCCTTTGACATGGAATATTTGCAGCTTGCTGGCTGTATGTTCTGTGCGGTGCGTGCGTGTCAGAGACTCTCTCACACGAGGCGCTGTTTGTTGCAGCGGTTGCTCTTGCTCGGTCGACGCACCGGCCACTGTAGCACTCATTGCGTGCATGCATGCCACTCTACTACTGTAACAGCTAGCGCCCTCGCTCATCTCTCCCTTTCGCCTCGTTGCTGCTGTACGTGTGTTCTGCTTGCTGGCTACTGTTCGCAGATCTACGGCACTTGTAAAACGTAAATGTGCACGTTTCGATCGGACGACGACACCCACAAGTTGGCGAGATTGGATCGTGCATGTCTAGCACTAGCAGCATGTGCGGCGGCCGCCCTCGATCCATCTCCTTGCACGCACCTCCTGTCAGCACCCCTCTCTCTGCTAAGCTTTTTCACAGCACTAGCTAGCTGCCCAGCTGGCTCTGCTTGTTGTTAATGTTTAGCGTGCATGCCTTGTGACGCGACCTTGGAATTCGTGAAGATTCCTGCCTCCCGCGGAGGTCAAACCCTTCGCACGCCTGCCAGCGCGACACTACTTATTCACTGCCCGCCCGAGTAAACCCCAAGTTTTTTCTTCCAATTGTAGTTGGTTTCTATTTGTGTAAATCTTTTTAACTGTACGGAGTATGTTGTTCTTGCTTTGTATACCATTCCTCCATTTTAAAAGTGACTTTTCTAGATTTGAGTAGTTTGATATGCATTTAGACATAATATATGTCTACATACATAACCGACACTATGAACTAAAAAACTATAATTTATGATGGAGGGAGTTTAAATAAATACATGTAACTTCTCTCGCCTCCGACCCAACTTTGTGATATCGTTATTCGCCCATGATTTTCTTCCTCAAACAAATTGAAGGCCGAAACACGTAGCAATATTTTTTCCTTTCAAAGCAAAAATTCAAATGTATGCCCTTGACCATAAGAACGTGTAGAATATAGGTGTCACAATAATATTGAGAAAGAATAACAACTTTCACTCCCTGCGACTTGTTTCATTGCCGTACCATACTAGCACTAGCTAGGCAGGCAGTAAATTAAAACACCAAATTACAACATATTAACCTGTCGACGAGGCCTATGTTGCGCAAGCTATATAAAAAGTGCAGAGGTCCAGCAAGTGCAGGTGCACGACGCTCGTGACACAAGAAAGTAGCGTTAGTTTAGTAATCACTCTGACGCATGCACGTACTGTCGCCGCGCCGTGCATTATCCTACAGAAACCTAAGTGACGAGATTTAAACAAATAGTACTAAGCACCGGATTGTTAATCCAAAAGCGGGCGCGTCCACCAGTTTAGTTTATTTCAAAGCGCACTGCGCCAGGAGCTAAAGCGCGCGGGATAATGCACTGTCTTTTTTTTTAAACGAATCAGGCGGAAGAGCTGCCGATTATATTAAAAAGAGGATGAAACCCAGACTGGGCGGAACAAACCAAAAAAAGAAAAAACAACTCACAACACCGGTCGGTTGGATTGGGTCATCAACGTGTACCGCAACATGATCTCGCTCTCAACTCAGCTCAACTCGACTAAACACCTCGGTCGGTTGGATTGGGACATCAACACGAACCGAGCTCAACTCAACTCAAACATAAAGGACACTATGCCCGGTCGGATTGGGACATCGACACGAGCCGCAAAACCATCGTGTCTCTGCGTCAGCTCCTCAACACTCAACACCATGGGAACCGCCGTAGCACCACCACCACCGTCCACCATCACCACCAAAAATGCAGCATTGACTGCCAAACGAAGCTAAGGACAGTAAAGTCACCACAAGCCGCCGTCGTGTCCAACGATGTTCCGCACCAACCAACCACGGCTGTGCCGGGTTGGTCGCCGCGAACCGCTGCGAGTCGTGTAGCCGTCGCACCGTCGTAGCTGCTTGCGCCGTCTCACGACGTTGTTCTGCGCCGGACTAACCTTGCCATGCAAGAGCTAGCCGCCGCAATCCGCTGCAAGCTGCGAAGCCGACTCACGAGTAGCAAATCATTAACCACCACCAAGCTGTCCATGCCGCCACCAACCAACCCATGGCCACTCAAAAAAGGCAGAAACCGAACTCCGCCGTCAAGAGGTCCTCCGAAGCGATGTCTCCAACGAGAGAAACGGCGTCCTTAGACGTCGTCATCGCCGCTCCTGCTGGAGCACGGCTTTCACCTTGAGGACCTCACGCTGGGGGGAAGCATGCCACACATCGACGCCTTCAAGAAGGAATGAGACACTCAAAGATGCCACTGTCGCAAGGCTTACGCCCGTTGCCATGCCAACCCGCCCGACAATGCAGCGGCCATGGAGTGGAGAGGTGGCCTGACACAGTTAACCACGCCCCCACGGCGTCGTAGAAGCGCATCCACTCATCCGCAGCCGACAGCGTCACCACGACGCCACGAGCTTACATCCAAGCAGACCACCGGCAGTCACGCCACCACGGCGTCACCAACAAGACCAGCCTCCCACCACCACCGCACTGCTGCACCTCGGCGGCCGTTCGCCTTGCCTGCATTAAACACCCCGCCACCGCCACACGACTGACCTTGCCCCACACACGAACCCGCCGGACGCCGATGGCCGATGCTCCTACAGCCTCAAGCCGCACCCCGCGTGGCCTCTCCTTCACCGCCGCTCGCACCTTGCGCGGTCCTCTCCTCCGCAACCGCCGCGCCGCAGCGTCACCCCGGTTAGCATGAGCCGCTCCTCGCGCAGATCTGGGCTCACGCGACCGGTCTCCACGCGCCGTCGCCGGGCCGGCACCGCCGCACCTGGCGGCAGAAGCAGCACCGTGCACACCGGATCCGGCGGCAGGGACCCCGGATCTGGCTTCTCCGGCGCCGCCGCAGGCCACCCGCCGGCGGCTCTCCTCGTTGACCAAGGCGTCCGCGCCCGCCGGGAACGAAGGAGGAGAGGAGAAAGAGCCACGCCGCCGCCGTCCTTGCAAGCCGCACGGGCTTCCGGCGGCTGGCTCGGGCGGCGGCACGGCGGAGGGAATCGGGAGAGAGGGGCAGCGGCGGCGCGGGTCCGTCCGCCCGAGCCGCCCACGCTGTCAACGTACTCCTGCTCAAACTATGCAGCTGCAGACTGCTGGCTGGCCGGCGCCCTCAATCAGACACATGCACACGTGGAACGATGCAGGGACAGGGAGAGAGTAGAGCTAGCAGTATATCTAGGTCTGCAACGAGCCAAACGCCCCCGCTGGTTGTGCGTGCGGCGCAGCGCGTTTTCACGCAACCACGCGCGTTCCAATATGTCCAGGTCAAGGGCGGCGTCGATTCTTTTTTTTTTCTCTCTCGCTATACTCCGACCATGCATATGTGCGCATGGTTTCGATTCTTTTGATATATAAATTTCGTATAATACTCATGATGGACGGTCAACTTACTTAACACTGTAGTCCAGAGACGAGACTACCGTACATGGAACATGAAATGGGTGGAGAGTGTAGGACATGTTTGTACGATGATCGAATTTTACACCTTATAACTCAACATAGAGCACTGGCAAATAGTCCACATTTGTAGGATAATTCTGGTAAGAAATTCATATTTTTCCAAATGAATTAGTTATATTTTTTATTGATGAAATTTTATAAAATCTTTAGCTAGGAAATTGTAAACCCAGCCAAAAGACTAAATTTGCCCGGTTTTGATAGTTCGATGGCCACGATGTCCGGTGTTATAATTGCTGGTTCAAAATAATTTTTTTTTGCGATAGTTGATTTGTGAAAATATGACTTTTACCTAAATATAATAATTAGAGAAATTTTAAAATGCTTGAAAATAATGAAACCCGTCCATTCCGATAAATCGAACGGTGGATACAAAGGGAGTACCTAGAGGTTGTTTAGAGGTACCAAGAAGTACCAAATCCATACCAAAATAGGAAAGGTACCTCTCGGTACCTTTATCAGAGTAGGAAAGGTACCTCCCGTTACCTCATGGTACTTTTCAAGCATCGTAAAATAGCTCAATAACTATTAGGCAAAATCAAATAAGGGCAATGCTATAGTGCACATGTTTTTTTTTTGTTTTCCCTCCATCTCGGGAAGAAGCCAGCACCGTATGTTCTTCCTCCTCCGTAACATAACACATAACACTAACACAGCCTGTCTTCGTTCTCCGACGCATAGGTGAAAGTAGAACTAGCTAGTCCTTGTTGCGTCCGGACTGAAGAGGCACTAGACTTTCTTTAGCTTTCCGCATCTTAGTCAGATCAGGACTCAGTAAGCAGCACATTGGAGAACAATGTTTGTTTCTTTCTAGAAAAATTGACAATGTTTGGTCTTGAACCTAACCTAAGTGTTCGTAACCTGTTTCTGTTCACAAAGGAATGCCGTGGATCTGAATCTGAGCTCGGTGTGGTACGTGCCGGGGCCGGAGGCAGCGTATAAATGTATAATTGTATTGTAGTACGTACGCACGCAGACGGCACGGCGGCACTGTCGGGTGTCGGCGTCATCCGCACCGTGCTCGTAGGGGTATAAATAGGGCGGCAGGAGGTGGTGGCTTTCGTTCGCTAGCCCACACCACACCACACCACGCTTGCTCGTCATCACAGACAAGCAGTCCACCGCCACCACTACCTCCACTCTCCGCATGTCAACGCAGACAAAAAGAGCAGACTCCTCCTCCTCCTCACCGAGTCTCCGCCTGCCCGTCGCCTTCGCCGGCGCTAGTCCGACGGCATAAACCCAAGCTGCAGCTAGCACCAAGGTTTCTCCGGCTCCTCCTCCTTCTAAGGTACTGCACCGGTTGCTGCTACTGTCTGTTCATGCATCCACTCAAGAACCAATTGCAATTCGAATTTGTTCCAAATTTTGCATCTCCATTCCGAGCGTAATTGACTCGCCCTGCTCGTTGCCTTCTTGCAGCAGAGAGATCGATCTCGTAGGTGTAGCTCGCGACACGTCAAATAATGGAGCTCCCCACGCCGCCGCCGCCGCCGGCGGCCAACGGCAGCAGTAGGAAGCGCAAGTCCTCCTCCGCCGGCGGCCTGGGGGACCTCCACGACGACATGCTTGAGCGCGTCCTCGCGCGCCTCCCGCCGTCCAGCTACTCCCGCCTCCGAGCCGTCTGCCGCCGCTGGCGCGCCGCCGCCGCCTCCCCGACGTTCCTCCAGGCCTGCGCTCGCGTCCCCTCCCGCGACCCCTGGTTCCTCATGCTCTCCGCCGCCTCCGGCCCCGCCGTCGCTTTCGACGCCGCCGAGAGCGCCTGGACCCGCACCCGCTCGGCCGCCGCCGCCGCCGCCGCGCTGGGGTCCTCCGTCCCCGTCGCCGCGTCCGGCGGCCTCGTCCTCTACCGCGCCCCCGCCACCGGCGCCCTCTCCGTCACCAATCCGCTCACCGGCGCGTCACGCGCTCTCCCCTCGCCGCCGCCGCCGCCAAACCACCACCAGCTGCTCGCCGTCGCCATGTACGGCGCCGCCCCCTACCGCGTCGCCATCTTCACTGGGGACCTCCCGGACCTGTCCATGGCGGTCTTCGACTCCTCTACCAACTCCTGGTCCGCCCCCGTGCCGCTCGCCCGCCGCATGCCCAACGACGCCTCCTGCCCCGCCGCCGCCGCCGGAGACGACGACGACGACGGCACGGTGTACTTCCTCAGCAAGTCCGGCGACGTGGTGTCGACCAACATGCAGCGCAGCGCGTCGAAGCAGTACTCATCGGCGGTCGTGCCTTCGCCGGCCGGCGCCGCCGCCGTGGCATACTTCCTCAGTAACTCCGGCACGGTGGTGGCCTGCGACACGGCGCGGCGCGAGTACTCCGAGCTCCCGCGCATCCTGCCCGTCTACTCCGAGTACTCCGTCGACGTGGTGGCGTGCGGCGGCGCGGCCTACGCCGTGGTGCTCGCGGAGTACCTGGACACGGCGAGCCTCCGGGTGTGGGAGTTCGCCGGCGCCGGCGCCGGCGAGTGGCGGCAGGTGGCAGCCATGCCGCCGGCCATGTCGCACGGGTTCCGCGGCAGGCGCGCCGACATCAACTGCGTCGGGCACGGGGACCGACTCATGGTCTGCGTCAGCTCCGGCGACGGCGGCGGATGCTTCATGTGCGACGTGGCCACCAACAGGTGGGAGGAGCTGGCCGAGCACGTCGATGGCGATGGGGAGGTCAGCGAGTTCTTGGCCGCGTTCTCCTTCGAGCCCAGAGTGGAGATCACCGGCTAAATGTTTGCGAACATCAGTTCATCACTGTGTGATTACTGCGTTGATTAAGGAGCTTAGTTTTGGTTTTGCTCCTTTTTGTTTGTGTGATTAACTTAATTTCTTCATGTGTGCATGTACTTAAAAATTTTTAGTGTCACCCCTCGTTGACATTGTTTCTCTCAGATCAAAGTCCAGATTATACTGTTCTTCCTTCAAAAAGAAATATTCACATTGTTCATTTTTGTAGATAAAGGAATAAGTAATTCATGGTTAGTTCTTAGGAAGAAGTTGGTTTCTGTCTGCAGTGAGCATGCATTGGCAATATCATGCAAAGTTATTAATATTATGTCCCAAAATGAAAAGGCAAATACATCCGGGAACCTTGTCGTCAGACTTGAAATAAAAAGAAGGCCACAAGGGAATGAAAACGGCATGATAAAAAGAAGAAATTAAAAAAAAAGAAGGAAGAGCGTCAAGTCTAAATTTACAATAATATGTTTTTTTTTCTCTTGAACATGACATTTCCCTCGCGCTATATATTTGGATCGGAGGATTTAACAAGGATTGATTGGTGGAGGCGTGGAGCAGAGTATCTGATTCTATGCAAACTACTTTGCCTACATGGTTTTAGTGGCCACTTCATTGTTTACTCAGTCATCTCTCTTCTGTTATGCATGAATCATGATAATATAAAATACTAGCAAAGAACAACATACATGGTTGCCGAAACATTAAAAAGAATGAAATGATGGTTTTGTTTTTGTCATTCAGATATGACACAAGAAAAATCTTTGCACAGAATTCCTCCAAGATGCTCCTTTTTGGAAGGGGGATTTTCTAGATGCTCGCTCAGAACCAAGCCATTGCATTTGCATAGGGCATCTCTAGATGTTCTCTCAGACAGCCCCCCTGTTTGGAATGGAGATTTTTAGGATCCAAATCCTTAAGTTTTGATACAAACTCAATCACTGTTATTGACATTGTTTATCTCAGATCACAGTTTCAATTTTTTTTTTTTTTGTGGGTAACGTAGTTTCAGAATTTTCATGGCTAGTTCTTTGGAAGTTGCTGGTTTTTGTGTCTAGTGCAAAGTAGATCTGCCAATATCATTCATGCAAGCTTACTGAAATTCTATGGTAGTGACAAAGCAAATACAGTGCAGTTCCTGTGATCAAAAGGAGGAAGGAAAAAATGCACAAAGAAGGGAATGAAAAGAGCTTGAAGAAATTAAAGAACTGAAGAAAAGGAAGAACATTACGTCTTATTTTGCAAACTATTATACCTTTTTTGTTCTTGAACGTGACATTTCCATTGCACCACATGTTTGGATATTGGAGGATGTTTAGTAAAGATTGATTGGTGGAGCAGAGTATCTGATTCTATGCAAAATGCTTTACTACGTGGTTGTAACCACTTCATTCATCTCTCCTGTAGTTTTGTTACACATGAATCATGATATTATAAAATAGCAAAGAAAAACATAAAGGTCTACCGAACAGTTTTTTAAAGAAATATAATGCTGGTTTAACATAAGTTTTTTTTTTTGCACACAATTCCTCCAGGACATATCGCTTTAAAAAACGGGAAAATGTTTTTTTAAGAAATATAATGAAACACATTCGTCATAGAAACGTGAAAAAAAACACAGTATACATACACTGTCTCTTTTCATAGCAACATCTCCCCCTACAATTATTTGCTTTCAATAAGAAACGGGAGATAAGCTTTCATGACTGCAATTTCTACCCTGGAAAGAAGATCAATGCCACTGCTTTTGAGCCGTTTAAGATTTGGTTTGCAGATGCCAAAGTTGTTCGTCTGGATACCCGATAAGCAAAATAATAAATAAGGATAAATGGAGAAACAAACACTAATGCGAATAAAGATTTGAAAAAGCTAGCAATAGGGTCAGGTCTGGTTTTACAATCTTTTTCCCCCCTCCTGAACATGACATTTCCCTTTGCACTATATGTTTGGAGTGGAAGATTTAATAAAGATTGCTTGGTGCAGCAGAGAATCTTACTCTATGCAAAGTACTTCATTACATGATCAAAGATTATAGAGAATATCAGAGAACAAAACAGAGGATCAACTCACAGAAACGAATTTCCTCCAAGATACATACCAATAGACCAAGCCATTTCACATGATTCAGAGAGTCAGTTGTTGAGAGGGGCTTAGCAGGGAAAATTCGTGTGTCTGAATCTAAACAATTCAGACCTGAAAACAATAGCCATTCCACTGAAAAAGGAAAAAGAGAGAGAGAGAGAAAAAAAGAGAACACCGTACACATACCCTTCCCCCTTTCTCTTTTCATCGCTAGCTACACCTCCCTATTAAGATTGTGGTTTGCACATGCCAAAGCTGCTCCTCCTGATACCCGAGAAGAGCAAAAATCAGAGAAAGGGAATAAAGGGAGAAAACAAACACCAATGTGGCAAGTAAAATAGCTTTCTGGGGGCAGCCCTCTTTCCCCCCGGCGCATGCCCACAGCTCGCCCCCATGCCGACGGCAAAAGTCTCCGGCGCCTTTGCTTTGGAAGGAAGAAGGCCGGCCGCCCAGCCGGCCGGGTGGCTTCCACTACCCAAGAGAAAAGATCGAACGGTATCATCGCATAGTTCTTGCAGGCGGGGAGTGTCGAGGTACTGTAGATGCTAGTAGGGATATCATGCAATGCACTACAAATTGTTCGGCTCGCCGCTGCACTTGGAAGCTGGGAGGCTTCTGGTAACTGATCAGGCTGCTGCGGCGGCAATCGAGGCAGAAATGCGCCGTGGTTTTTCAAGGGGGCTTTTGGATGCGCCTAGCTGAGTGTTCGTGTCATGGTGTGTGCTTTGGCGTCGCTTTTGTTCTGCTTTGGCCTGTGAAAGGAGGGGATGATTCTGCTTTGGCGAGTGCAAACAAGGCTCTCAAAGTGTGCTTACGGCTTTAGCAGTTAGGTGCTCAGCCTGAATGCCTCACAGAGATTATATTTATTTATATATTTGTATATACATCCTTCTCTTTCATTGCATGTATATACAGGGCCGGGTACTTTTGTTTGCTTGGCCTCAACATGGAAAGATTCATGAACAGTGTCTGAGAGCCGATTAAATTCCAAGCCCGCAAGCTTTGCATGTTGAGGCCAAGCAAAGACGTTTTTACAGTTGCTAAAGAAACAAAGATAACTTTGTGAAGGTTACAAGCAAGCATGGGCCATGGAGATGGCCAGATGGGTTTGTGGTGGCGCCGGCAGTAGGATGACGGGGCCATGCAGCAGGCATGCTCGATGGCAATGGGCGTGCCTGTTGCTGTTGGGGGCAAAAAGATTAAAGACCGCAGGGAAATGATGGCGCCCGTGGATGATGCGACGAAGAATGATGGGGGCGGTTGACAATCCACGAAAAAAAATCCGATAACCGAATTCTTCGCGATCATTAGCTGTCGGCCTCTGCGCGAAACGGAAAAGCTAGCGTTTCCTCATCTTTTTCAGCGGAGTTCGTTCCTAGGCCCTCTCTGCTGCCTCTTACTAGCTAGTAACATTCTGTCTGATTGCTTCTTGCTGTCTGACAAAGTCGTGTGTGCGAGACTCTGATGACGATTGCTTTTCTAGTTTTCTTCCCCCTTTTCTGAGGAAAGACCGAAAGACTCTGAATGCACTTGAATCTGAAGAACATCGGAAGCAGTTATTGGGCCAGGTAGTTTTGTGAGAGGACGGTGGAGAGTGGCTCGCATTGCAGCAGCATTTCCAGTTTATCTTTGTGATAGTACAAGGTTTTCTTTCTTTTATACTTGTGATAGTACAAGGCTAATCACAATCTGCAGACTGTAGCAGTAGGTTAATCACAATCGCCCAAGCTGCAACAACATTTGCATGTGAATAAGCTGGGCCGAGCAGCAGGCTGGCTTGCACAACATTGGGCCCATACGCCCCTGCCTGCGCGTGTTATCTATAAATTTTTAGTGTATGCTGCTGTCTCTGTCTTCTGAAATACTAGTAAAATAGT
>WEIB01000663.1:0-34457 GCA_015476505.1 Urochloa ruziziensis
ACTCTAGAGTCTACTCCACAATATGAGTAGTGATCTTCAAGTACCAGTTATCAAGTGCTTTGAAGTGTAACTCGCAAAATGAGTTCACCTTTCCGGGGGCTTCCTGAATACACTGCAAGAGTGGTTTGGATGACTTTTCGGGCGCCTCATGATCAATGGAATTCATCAATGTGTGGTCGCCTCAACCCGTTGCAAGTTATCAAGTCAAAGCTCGACTTCAGCTTGTGCCACGGTACTGCCGCATCGCCAATATGCTTGTGATGAACTCAAACTAGTCGGAATCAACTCTGAGTAAGTCCGCTTCATCGACAAACAGCAACAAACAAGCTAAGTTACTTATTTCAATTATTTTTTATCTTGTTCTAACAAGATTGGCCAAGTGCCGACTACTTTGTTTGGATGACAACTTTCTAGGTCGCATAGCGTGCTATTACATCTTCGCCAGCTTCCAGGCTTGGGGGCTGATGCTAAAATCACAACTCGGTTCGCCATCAGGCTTACCTAGTTGTGTTTCTCCAGTATATTTGAGTTGCCAAGTACCAATGATGAGGCCACGACTACATTGGCACCTGACTCCTGTTTCTGGGGAGATCGCGGCGTGACAAGTCAACCACGACCTCCTCTGTTTCGCTACTCTATTGATGGTGGCTATTTCGACTACATACTACTCGATGCATCCCCGCTGGCTCCTATGCTCGGGGGCTGGGTACAAGAAAACCACTCGGATGATGATCTCCAAGATGATTCGATGTGACCACTATTTCTGGGTGCAAATTACCACTCGGATGATGATCTCCAAGATGATTTGAAGAACCCTAAAAGCTCGCTGGACCCTTGAATTGATCATTCTGAATCGTTTCAAGGCTCGGGGGCTGATAGGCGATATACATCGACTGCTGATTTTATTTTTTCTGAAGACTGAAGACTTAAATCAAGACCCTCGGCTTGATTCTTTGATTCAACCCAAGGCTCGGGGGCTACTTGATATCAAGTGCAATTTTTTCCAAAATTGCACATTTCAAGCACAACATGAAGATTCAAGATTCTGTGGACCCTCAACCTGATTCTTCGATTCAACTTAAGGCTCGGGGGCTACTCCATATGGAGTGCGAATTTTATCGCACACCATATAATATTTTGAAGACTACTGATTTGATCAAGATAAACGGGGCTTAAGCACCTCATGGCCTCGTGACAACCAAGACCTATCCAAGACTGATCAAGCACTCGAAGAACTCAAAAAAGCACTCGATTGGCTTGGCAAGCACTCGGTTGACGATACTTGACGATGAAGCGCTTGGGGGCTTGTTGGAGGTACGACCATGGGCCCACAGGGACACATGGATTCTCCCGTCAGAGTCGTACCAGGCGTGAAGAACATGAGTAGAGTACTGCAAGGACTCTTCTCGTTATGGAAACTAGTCGTATGACTTGTAAACTACTCGGATTGCCTTGAAAAGCACTCTCCGAGTAGTAATTGGTTAGGGTTCAACTCGAAACCAACCTTGTAACCCTGCCCGCCTTGTATATAAGCCTGGGCAAGGACCCTCTCAAGAACAACCCAAGTCTCACAACAGAGACACGATCTCATCAATACCAATCACCACACAGGACGTAGGGTATTATGCCTTCTAAGCGGCCCGAACCTGTCTAAAATCCTGAGTCTCTTTGCCTTTGCGTTCCTGATCTCGGCGAAACCCACCTGAAACTCTACTACCTCGGGATACCCCTCGGTAGGATCGACGGTAGAACACCGACAACATTTTCGAGTCGTCATCCGACTCCGAGTCCGAACCAGATTCAGGTTCATCGTATTCTTCAGCTCCAGAGTCTCCAGAGATAATGGCTCGGCCGAAGAAGACGCTCCGTGAGTTCTCAGCCCCGTCAAGCAGCAACTTCCCGGGACTGTCAAACCCACAGGAAGGGGCATTTGAGCTGAGGTCTGGCCTAGTGAACATGGTTCAGGCCAGCCCTTTCTGCAGAAAGGCGATTGAGGATGCGAACGTTTACCTTCGGAATTTTCTAGAGGTGTGTAGCACCATCAACCCCAATGGCACACCGATCAACAACGTCTGCCTACAACTCTTCCCATTCTCCTTGCTTGGGAAAGCGATGGAGTGGTTCTATGCCAACAAGGCATCATTCGAAGGACGCTGGCAGACTTGCGCAGACGCATTTCTGACCAAGTACTTCCTGGTGGGCAAGACCAACGCCCTCCGAGGAAAAATCACTAGCTTTCAGCAGCTAGACGAAGAGTCAGTTCCCGAAGCTTGGGAGCGACTACAAGAGTACATTGCAGCCTGCCCCCACCATGGTGTGGAAGATTGGTTGATCACTCAAAACTTCTTCCACGACATGAGTCGTCGATCGCAAGAGCCTTTGGATGCGGCCGCGGGAGGAGCTTTCCTCTCGCTGGATGTAGACGCAGCGAAGGCACCGGTCGAGAAGATATCCGCTCACCAGAGTTGGATAGGAGAAAGACAAGCTCCCCGCACCAAGGGAGTACATCAAATTGACTCCGTCGATATGCTGGCCGCTAAGATGGACCTCCTCTTAAAGAAGATGGAATCTCCTAGCAAGGAGATGAATCAAATTATGGAGGAGAGAATCACGTGTGAAACGTGTGGAGAAGCAGGACACTCGGGCGACAATTGCCCGGCGTCACAAGAAGAAGCCTATTTCATTGGGAATAACAATAATTCAGGCTTCCGTCCTCAATAAGGTTGGAATTCCAAGCCCAATCTCCCCTTCGGCCAACAGCTAAGGTAATGGCTCTAACAACGGTTTTCAACCATCGTTAAAGGACATCTGGTATGGCCAAAAACAAATTAACGATAGTATTAGCAAGAAATTTCTTGCTAATGATAAAGTTATGGAGTCGATGGCCTCCTAGATAGAAGCTTTTAATTCTGTCATTAAGAACCAGCTGAGCTTCAACAAAATGATTGAAACTCAAGTGGCTCAGCTGGCTGCATCTTGTCCTAACCCAAATGCAGGAAAGCTACCCGGGCAACCGGAGGTTCCTTGCAAGGAAAATGTTAGTGCGGTGACCACGCGGACTGGCAAGTCCACACGGGATCCACATAATCCTCAAGATACAGGTACCCGACAGAAGGAAGCTAGCCACGCTGAGCCGGCCGCCAAAGGGAAGACGACGAGGAAACCATCCCTGTCTCAAAGGAGGGGAACGAGGCACCACAAGCCTCAAGTGACAGCCGAGATCCCACTTTCCTCCCGTTCCCGGAACGGAGGAGAAGACTGTGGCCGATGAACAATTTGACAAGTTCGACGAGGTAATCAAGAAGGTATACATCAATATGCCACTTCTTGATGCTTTGCAGGTCTTGACATATGCCAAGTATATCAAGGATATACTTAGCAATAAGCGGACTCTACCCACAAGGGAGACGGTATAGCTGACCGAGGAATGCAGTTCTGCTATACTCGGGCCCCACCTTAAGAAGAAAGATCCTGGCTGCCCCACAATATCATGCTCAATTGGAGGCCATGATTTCGACATCACCCTATGTGACTTGGGGGCGAGCGTCAGCGTAATGCCTAAGGTAGTCTTCGACCACCTTAAACATATATCGCTTGTCTCTACACCCATGTATTTGCAGCTAGCAGATCAATCGATCCGCTACCTGTGGCAGAACCGCTCAAATTAATCTGGCTTAAGTGCGCTAACCTTCCATTGGTCGTCACGCAATTAAATCGGAGTAATCTGACAGTCTGTCGGGTCGAGCCCGATGCAACCACGAACAGTTACCTCGATCGAAACAAGTCATACAAATAACCACTCGAAGGTGGATCCCAGAGATTACAACAATCCACAAGTATTAAATAGGTCCCACTTGAGGTAATTTATTACAAACCAAGTTCAATGCATAAGTAACTGTTAAATCAGAGTTTTCGAAAGCAGGCGGAAATAAACTAATTATTCGAAGCGGTAGTGACATCACGTGAAGCCGTCGTGACGTCACTCTGAAGCATCCTCAGTCCCAAACAACAGTCCAGCCAGGAGGAAGGGATGGTTGGCCAGGTAAGACTGGCAACCATCTCCTCAAGTGCGCTACCTGAAAATAATTCCACAAGCAAGGCTGAGTATACTAATACTCAGCAAGACTTAACCGTCGGGTGTTAGCTACAACACCAACTTCTAGACATGCAAGGCTTTTGGCTGGTGGGTTTGTTTTGCCATAGAGCGACTAAGAGTGGATCCTTACTTTCAATATTTTAGCATCGAGTTCTAGTTAAGTTAACCATTCTAGGTAAGCAACCTGTACTAATCAAGCAAGTGGAGCAAGCAATTAAGCAAGCATCAAGTTTATCATCATCATGGTCCACTTTCATTACTCGGTGCAGGCAAGAGATCAAGTAGTCTCATTAGCTGCGAGAAACAGACAGTTCGAACCGATTTTAACCTTGCAAGGTGGATACTAAACACACGGAAAAGCATCAACCCCGAGGGTCGACGCTAACCAGGCCGTTCCCATGTCTTCTAGGTTTGTTAATCCGAGCCCACTCCCCTTGGACACAAGCCTTAGCCGGTCATACTTCGCGGCCGTAGCCGGTCGGCCTCGGTCTTGAGCCACGTGTCAGCGACAGGGGGATAAATCCCAGGGCAAGCAGGACAAGGCCACGCCCCCTTCCGAACAGGTACTAAACTTACCGGTCCCATGCCCAAACAAGTGCTTAGTGCTTTCAAACACTTGACCAACATCGCCGGCACACTTCGACCTTAGCAACTTTCCATAAACAGACGGGGCATCTACATGACCAAAAATCCCCGTCCGTTATCCTCATGATTCCAACATAAGTAAAGCAGTTGATTCCTATATCTCGCGAGTGACAGGAAATCACTCGACTTTTACCGGGTCCTTATAGCAGGGCAGCTATCGACCTATCATACTAGTATTGCATAGCACAGGTACCTAGGATCATGCAACTAGGGTTTCAATTCAACTCCTGAATGTAAATGCACAAACATAAACTTGGCAAAACATAGTTGCATGTATTTGAAACATAGGACATGCTCCGGGGCTTGCCTTCGGGCACTAGGTTAGTCTGAGGATCCACCGAAGCTGGGTTCGGGTCTTGCTCGACTTGGATCACAGTTCACGTCACCGGAAGTTTGTCCTTCTCTACCTGTCGGCACGAGTTCGTAGTCGCCGTCGGTGAGAACTTGATCTACACGAATGCACATGCATAAGAGTATGATCTTGTGTCGAGCATTGCGTTAAACACGACAAGCCCAGGATGTATTAGTGATCACATTCATCTGGACAAATTTTGTCTGATCTTCCCTTTCTTTAACAAAGGTTGTAGTTACTCATTAAAGTACTTGGGGTTTGTTGATGGTGATTGTGTACACATCTAAAATTATTTAACTTGACTTCAACACAGAACAGCAAGGGTGTGTGAGGGGGTGTGTTTAACTCATTTAATTTGCTTAAAGGGGTGACTTATTTTTATTTAGCCTTTTAAGTGATGCAACTTCAACTATTTATTCTGGTAGTTTGGTGTATGCTTTTAATGTGAGAAAATTACAGTATGCTCTCTGTTGGTTATTAGATTTGCTGACCAAAAATCAGTGCAAAAGGATAAGCACAACAATCATGATAAATCAAACAAGTTTGACACACTAAAAGCATGCTTAATCCTTAAAAATTCACACTAACAGAAATAATTCCTAACAAAATTACCAGAGCTATAACCTAACTGAGATAAGCTACCATGCCAAACATTAGCTTAAAAAGATCACAGGATCTCTCTGTAAAATTAGTTTGGTTTTCAGCTGCTTAAATCAGCCGAGCATGATGTTAATTATCTAAAAGCATTTAGCAAGGTTAAACTAAGCTCTACTTTTTACCACAGGCACATCAAGATGTTCTCAAGCCACTGCAAAAAGATTAGGTTCATTTGTTGAACAGATTAATTAATAAATTCATAGATCAAACTGTGCACAGACATCAAGATTAATTTATAACTCAAAATGTTTTGTGCAAGTTAGTGCCATCTTTTTACAGGAACCTAAGCATGATACTAGAAACAACATACTAAAAGATCAGCGCAAACCAAGCTGTAGATATCAAACTGTGCACAAATTAGAGTTTGAACAGATTTGAATCTATTTCAAAAACGAAGCAGAAAACACCTATACATGCTTTCTAGAAAAGGTAGAACTCATCACCAGGAGTTCAACAAAATTGAGTTTGCATTTTTCCGATGTTTCTGTGATTTTTAATCTATTTTAGAAGTTCACAGATTTTGGATCTAGACAAAAGTCGCAGATTTCAGATTGGCCCCTGGAAACTTTCTAAAACCTTACGAACAGGTCCCTACGATTTACACCAGGAACCCTGGACTTCCTCTAATTCTAATCACGTGGTCCTTGGATGGGGGGCGATCTGAATCTTTGATTCCGGCCAAGGGAGGGGTCGATTCGCCTGGGGAAGGTGCTAGGGGTGGAGAGGGGCTCACCATAGGCCGGTTTGATGTAGAGATCGGGGTCGGAGGAGGCCGGAGGAGGGGGCGCCGTGGAAGGGGGCGGAGGTGGTTGCTGCGGCCTCAATGCCGGCGAGGGAGGCGGCGGTGGGGCTCGGCCGGGCGCTTGGGGAGGCGGAGTAGAGCTCGGCTAGGCTGCTGGCGGCCTCGGTTTGCAACGGGGAAGGCCGGAAGGCGGGGTTCCGTGCGGAACAGGGGAGCTCCAAGGGGTGGCAGCCATGGTGGACCTCGGGACTGAGCTTTTATAGGCGGCCAAGGGAGGGGAGAGGCTTAGCGCGTAAGACTCCGTCTCTTGCTGGCCACGGCGGTGGTCGGAAGGCCGGGGACACGCTTGGCCGCCGGCGAGCACGTGGCAGCCATGGGCGGGCGAGCGCACGCGAGGAAAGGGGCCGGTCGGGCGCGCGGGGTGGCGTGGGGGACAGCGCGCAGGCGCCGTTGGCCGCGTGGAAGCCAAGGATGGCTGGTCGGGGCTGCTCAGGCGCGGGACGCCGCGTGGCAAGCGGTTGAACGCGCGAACTCTGGTTCGGGCATTTCGTCGAACAGCTGCGGGGCGCACCTTTGACTGAGATTTTCTCCAAAAAGTTGAACTGAACTTCGAAAATCTCCAAATACGAAAGTCGTGTCCCTCAGTACTCTCTACAACTTTTGCTAAAGGGTGACCATATGAAAACTGCACGGTTTGGGCTTGAACGCGCGACGAAGACAGCGTGAACTCGGGTGCCGGCCAGGGTGAACTTCTGGAGTTGACTGACTTCGACTGAGTTTTAAGGCGTCTTCCACTCAAAATCTCGAAACGAGCCAATTGACAAAAATGTGTCCCGTTAAAAATTGAACAACTTTTGTATTGGTCGATTTTCAAGTTCTTAAGTGAAATTTCGAATTCGAACCATGCCAACCGTGAAAGGTCAAAAGTTCACCGAGGTGCAAGGGAATTTTTGGTAGGATTCCTTAAGTGAAAATCTAGGTGGGGCCAAATTAAACCTAATTAGGCTAAGACAAAAGGTTTAGCAGGTGGTTAGGTTAATTAAACACCTAGATTGTCACAGCCTACCCCCCTTAAACAGAATCTCGACCCGAGATTCAAATGTAGAAAGAACTGTGTGGGGTAAAGGTGCTTACGATCATGTAGCAGAAGAAAACCCGGAAACTTGGTGTTCAGATAATCCTCCGTTTCCCATGTTGCCTCTTCTTCTGTGTGATGATTCCACTGTATCTTGTACATTTTAATGATCTTCCGTCTAGTTCCTCTTTCCTTGCGATCCAGAATCCTTAAAGGGTGCTCTACCAGAGCCAAGTCAGGTTCTACCCATGCCAAGTCTTGGTCAACAATCTCAACTTCCGGAAGTCGAACACATTTCTTGAGTTGGGATACGTGGAAAACATCGTGAACAGCTGAGAGTCTCTCAGGAAGCTGTACTCGGTAAGCTACGGGTCCACAAGCTTCTATGATCTCGTAGGGGCCAATGTACCGTGGGGCTAACTTCCCTTTCACTCCAAACCTTTGCACTCCTTTAGTCGGTGAGACTTTAAGGTAGACGTGATCTCCGACGTAAAACTGTAGAGGTTTCTTTCTCTTGTCAAAGTAACTTTTCTGCCTGGATTGGGCTGCTTTGAGGTTGGCCTGAATCACTCTTACTTTCTCTTCCGCCTCTGCCACTAGGTCTGTTCCCAAGATTTGCCTCTCACCTGACTGTGACCAACTTAACGGGGTTCGGCATCTCCTACCATATAGTGCCTCGAAAGGTGCCATCTTCAAGCTAGCTTGGTAGCTATTGTTGTAAGAAAACTCAGCGAGTGGTAAACACTTGTCCCAATTCTTGTCATAGTGTATGACACAAGCTCTTAACATATCTTCAACTATCTGATTAACCCTTTCGGTCTGACCGTCTGTTTGCGGGTGGTATGCAGAACTGCGGATTAACTTGGTTCCTAAAGATTCATGTAGCCGTTCCCAAAAACGAGCCATAAATTGTGAGCCTCTGTCGGATATGATAGTCTTGGGTACACCGTGTAGACGGACGATAGTTTCAAAGTAAATATCTGCGTATTGATCGGCTCGAGTAAGAGGTCCTGACTGGAATAAAATGGGCGGTCTTGGTGAGCCGATCAACAATAACCCATATAGAATCGTGCTTTTGGGAAGTGAGCGGTAATCCAACAATGAAATCCATGCTTATGTCCTCCCATTTCCATGAAGGTATTGGAAGAGGTTGTAGCATTCCAGCTACCTTAAGGTGACTGGCCTTAATTCTCTGGCAAGTATCGCATTCTGAAACATATGCGGCAATATCCCTCTTCATTCTTGTCCACCAAAAGTTCTGCCTTAGATCCTGATACATCTTGCTGCTACCAGGGTGAATAGATAATTTAGAGAGGTGAGCCTCATCTAAAATTTCCTTTCGAAGTTCCGGGTTCTTGGGTACTACTAAACGTTCCCCAAAATATACTACCTCTTTCTGATCCAATCTGAAACAACGATACTTCTCATCCCCTTCAGAAAGTTTTTCTTTGATGATCTTAATGCATTTATCCTGAGATTGGGCGGTAGCTATCTTGTCGTAGAGAGTTGGTTCTAAAGAAATGTGATTCAATGAGCCATGAGGAACGATTTCCAAATTGAGTTTCCTCATCTCTGCACATAAGGTCTGATTGTAGGTTTCGACGGCGAGACAATTGCAATGTGCTTTCCGACTTAAAGCATCGGCTACGACATTGGCTTTCCCAGGATGATAGAGTATCTCCAAGTCATAATCCTTGACTAATTCCAACCATCTTCTCTGCCTCATATTCAGATCTGATTGGGTAAGAATATATTTGAGACTTTTATGATCTGTGTAGATCTTACAATGTGCGCCCATGAGATGGTGTCTCCAAATTTTTAGGGCATGGATCACGGCTGCTAACTCGAGATCATGGGTAGGGTAATTCAACTCATGTGGACGGAGTGCTCGCGAAGCATAAGCAATGACCCTGTTATCTTGCATGAGAACACAACCTAACCCTGTGCCTGAAGCATCGCAGTAGATGTCATACGGCTTGGTGTTATCAGGCTGTGCCAGAACGGGTGCGGAAGTGAGGAGTTGTCTCAGGGTGTGGAAAGCTTTCTCACATTTCTCGTCCCACTTAAACTTAGCTCCTTTCTTGAGTAACTCTGTCATTGGTTTAGCTATCTTGGAGAAGTCTGGAATAAATCGACGATAATAACCAGCAAGACCAAGGAAACTACGGATCTGATGAACTGAAGCTGGGGGTTTCCAATCCATAACTTCTTGAACTTTTCCCGGGTCAACGGATATTCCTTCCTTTGAGATAGTGTGTCCCAAGAACTTCACACTATCTAACCAAAATTCACACTTAGAAAACTTGGCATAAAGCTGGTGGTTTCTAAGTGTTTGCAGAACAATGCGAAGATGATCTGCGTGTTCCTCTTCATTCTTGGAGTATATGAGTATGTCGTCAATGAAGACCACGACGAATTTGTCAAGATAGGGCATGAAGACCGAATTCATGAGGTACATGAAATAAGCGGGTGCATTTGTGAGCCCAAAAGACATGACCAAGTACTCATATAGACCATATCTCGTCGAGAAGGCGGTCTTTGGAATGTCACATGGCCGGATCTTAATCTGATGGTAACCGGATCGAAGATCAATCTTAGAGAAAACTCTAGCACCGGCCAACTGATCAAAGAGAATGTCGATGCGAGGCAGTGGATATTTGTTCTTGATTGTCACCGCGTTGAGAGGTCGGTAATCCACACATAACCTTAAACTCTTGTCCTTTTTCTTAGCAAAAAGGGCTGGACATCCCCAAGGTGATGTGCTTGGTCGAATAAATCCTTTGTCAAGGAGCTCTTGCAACTGTGTCTTCAACTCGGCTAGTTCCATAGGCGACATCCGATAAGGTCGTTTTGATATGGGGGCGGTACCAGGCTGAAGTTCAATAACGAACTCGACTTCCCTATCTGGGGGCATACCAGGTAAGTCGTCGGGGAAAACATCTGGATAATCGCATACCACAGGAATATCTTCCAGTTGTGACCCTACTGTCAGGAAAGCACAAGAGCTGGTGCACTCTTGAGATGGCAAGTAAAGGGTGGATGCGCCATGTGTCGGGGAATTTATCTCGACGGCCCGTGTTGCAATATCCAATGTGACTGCATGCTGAGTCATCCAATTTGTCCCCAAAATAACGTCTATGCCTTCAAGTCCCAAAACAATTAGGTTGGTTTTGAAGAGTTTACTGCCCAACTGGAGTGGCACAAGTGGGGTTATTGAGTTGGAATCAATCTTGCCACCAGGTGTTGAAATCTTGTATAACCCTTTAGTGGTATGGGGCTTCATATTGCATCCACTTAGGAACTTGGTACTGATGAAGCTGTGTGATGCCCCGGAATCAAACAGTATAACTGCTGGTCGGTTATGGATACGAAAAGTCCCCATCATTACTGGTGCACCTTCCGGGAGATCGGCGAGAGTTGTAAAATTAATCCTTCCCTTCTTGACTTGGACCGTTTGCTTCTTGCTCTTGTTCTGATTGGAGCTTTGCTTATGATCCTTGGGTCGTTTTTGAGGACCTTTTCTAGCAAAGTGGCTAGGACTTCCATGAACATAACAATGATTACCATTGCTAGATTGGGCTAGCTGCTGAGCATTAGGTCTTGAGTCTTGTGGCTGAAAATCAGGGGAACGGGGAGCATCTTGCTGCGGAAGTGGCCTGATCACCCAATGTTCAGGTTGCGGGATCTCTTGTGAAACCTTAGGTGGCTCGTTCTGGATTATCCGAAACTTTAAATTTGAGGCACTAGCTGGTATAGCGAGGGCCTTCCTCTTCTTTTCTGCACGAACAGCCATAATACAATCCTCCTGCGAGATTGCCAAGCTCACTAACTCATCATAGCTGGTTGTTTTGACGGGATTCAAGCGTTCCTTGAGCTTGGGGTTGAGACCTCGTCGGAAATGGTCCATCTTTTTGGCGTCACTGTCAGCATGATAACCAGCGTATAGACATAAGTTGTTGAAAACCTGAGAATATTGGAGTGCAGTGCGCGTGCCCTGAGTTAGTGACAGATACTCATTCAACTTCCTTTCTATCAATCCCTCTGGAATATGATGAGCCTTGAATGCTGTCTTAAATTCTGTCCAACTCACCACTTGACCGGCTGGAAGCATAGCAAGATAATGTTCCCACCAAATGAATGACTGGCCTCGGAGCTGTTGAGCTGCATATTTGGCCTTATTCTCCTCTGAGCATGGTAGGGAAAGTACTGAGAACTTAGACTCGATGATGCGAATCCAGGCATCCGCATCTAAGGGCTCTTCTGTCGGTTCGAATAAAGGAGGCTGAGTGGCTAGAAAAGCTTGATAGTCTGCTGTCTCAGGCGAATCGGCGTTGTCTCCATCATGATGCTGCCGCTGCTGTCCATGGGTAAATTGCCGCAGCAACTCGGTCGTTGTGGCGACGAACGCCTCCATCGGGTTCCGAGGTGGGCCTTGGCTGCCACTGGATTGCCCGGAATCAGGTGGGTTGAGGCGTGTTCCTTCCACCATCTGCAGTTGCGAACTTTAGCGTTAAATCACATGATTCTTAAACTTGTTTACAAGGTAAGACAAGGCAATCATGCGCGAAAACGATACGAAGCTCATTGCAGAAATTCCGAACAGCAATGCTGTCGGAGGAGAA
Organism: Urochloa ruziziensis; assembly: GCA_015476505.1. Classification (NCBI taxonomy): domain Eukaryota; kingdom Viridiplantae; phylum Streptophyta; class Magnoliopsida; order Poales; family Poaceae; genus Urochloa; species Urochloa ruziziensis. The sequence continues at coordinate 12,190 of WEIB01000663.1, forward strand.
AATTCATATCTCCGTGGTCGGACGTCCAAAGCCTTTGAATTTTTGTCAGTAGCTAGGAAATTTAATGAGCTCCAACTTCTATAATTAGCTCAAGATCAGATTCAAACTCTAGCTAGGTCGAAAAATTCAAAATTCGCGTCTCTGTCCATGCTGTTTTTGTTATGACCGAGGGTTACCAATTTGGTCATAACTCTTGTTATACTTGTCCGTTGGGCTTGAAATTTTGTGAGCATCAACATTCTGAAATTTCCTATAACTTTGGTATTCAGCTCAGGACTAGATTCAAACTTTAACAAGGTCGAAACATTCAATGTTTGCCTCTCTGCTTTTGCTGATTTCCGAATGGCTGAGGATCACAAAAATCTCTGTATCTCTTGACATACTAGCTCAATAGAGCTGAACTTTCGCGAGTAGCTTCCTGGTGAAATTACTCACAACTTCGGTAGTCAAAGGTTCAACTGGTTTTGGCTCTAAGGTGGTTGGAAAGCTCAAGTACTACCCTGCTATCAACCCAGACTTTTCAGCAAACAGCTAACACTTGTTTTCAGCATAACTCAAGTTTTACTTAACCAAAAATCTTGAAATTTTTACAGCAGCTTGGTTGTTAAGTTATGAACAACTTTTACTTAAGATGGATTTACAACCGGGATGCTTTAATGACCCGAAAAATTCGGACCAGCAGAAGCATGCAGATTGGACAGATTTGGCGATGTTTTTGTGAGAACCAAGATTATTATTCCTTTTGCTTCAAGTTATCTTTAACAATTTTTATAGCTGTTAACATGATGCAAAAAGAGCTAAAACGTTCTCACAAATACCAAGAAGTCTTGGTGTACGTAGTTAGTTGCCGGTGGCGAGGCACAATATACGTCTCTCCCTGTAATAGCTAGTCGTCACACAACTATTCGCGGCTTATCGAACCGAGGTTAGTGTACCTGCAAGAAAACATGACCTTCCGTGCCAGCACGTCACGGAAGCGTCCTCATTCATTACCGTTCATTTATAAAAACGGTATCCATGCGTTCAACACTGCATGGACAGTGCATCTAGTCTAGGTCGTATGCTCATGTTGAATAGAGCACACAACCCTTCGCATAACTCGTGATGCGGCATCATGCACATGTCTCGAACATGGCGAACAACCAGGATGATAGGCTCAATTGAATTAGAACCATACCATCAAGACCTTGCTCACATATGAAACATGTGGCGACTCATACACAACCGTAATGATAGGTTCCCTGGAATGGATATCCTATCACCCTTCGTGCACGCGGGGCACGGAAACCAGCGCACGTATAAAACACGTGGGCAAGGTGTGCTGGGCAGTTAGTCAAATACACCATAATTAGCAAGCCACCTGAAACAACCCGAAATTCCCTCTAGGGCTTCACGGTCTATGTAAATCCTTAGCGATCCAACGAGTTTTCGCAAAGCACTAGTTGGTCAAGTTTTATTTCAAAAACTGGTGTAATGGGACCGTGCGAACCTCTGGTGCACAACTTTTCGCTCTGATACCAGCTGTGGCAGAACCGCTCAAATTAATCCGGCTTAAGTGCGCTAACCTTCCATTGGTCGTCACGCAATTAAATCGGAGTAATCTGACAGTCTGTCGGGTCGAGCCCGATGCAACCACGAACAGTTACCTCGATCGAAACAAGTCATACAAATACCCACTCGAAGGTGGATCCCAGAGATTACAACAATCCACAAGTATTAAATAGGTCCCACTTGAGGTAATTTATTACAAACCAAGTTCAATGCATAAGTAACTGTTAAATCAGAGTTTTCGAAAGCAGCGGAAATAAACTAATTATTCGAAAGGTAACGTGACATCACGTGAAGCCGTCGTGACATCACTCGGAAGCATCCTCGTCCCAAACAACAGTCCAACCAGGAGGAAGGGTGGTTGGCCAGGTAAGACCTGCAACCATCTCCTCGAGAGCACTACCTGAAAACAATTCAACAAGCAAGGCTGAGTATACTAATACTCAGCAAGACTTACCCGTCGGGTGAAAACTACATCACCGACTCCTAGACATGCAAGGCTTTTGGCTGGTGGGTTTGTTTTGCCAAAGAGCGACTAAGAGTGGGTCCTTACTTTCAATATTTTAGCATCAAGTTCTAGTTTGAGTTAACCATTCTAGATAAGCAACTAATCTAAACAAGCATGTAGAGCAAGCAATTAAGTAAGCATCAAGTTTATCATCATCGTCATGTTCCACTCTCTTACTCAATACGACAGCTAGGTTAAGTAGTCTCATTAGCTGCGAGAAACAGACAGTTCGAACCGATTTCTTAACCTTGCAAGGTGGACCCAAGCACTCGGATCATCGCACTCAGCCAAAGGCTAGCGCTACCAGGTAGTTCCCATCGATCCCCGACGCGTTTCCAGGTCCACTTCCCTTGGATACAAGTGTCTAAGCCCGGCCAAAGCCTAACACTTATGCTCACTTGTAACCACATCCGAACATGGGGAGGTTAGTCCCAGAGAGAGCAGAACGAAAGGTCTCGCACCGGTTCAGTCAGGTACTAAACTTACCGACCCCATAGAATCGACAAGCGCTTAGTACGTTCAAAAACTTAACCATAGGTACCGTACCACTCGACCTTAGCCAACTTTTTCTCTACACGGACGGGGCATCTACATGACAAAAATTCCCGCCCGTTATTCCTTATGATTCCAACATAAGTAAAGCAGGAGATTCCTATGTTCTCGCGAGTGACAGGAAATCACTCGACTTTTACCGTGTCCTTAAAGCATGGCAACTATCGACCTGTCATTACTAGTATTACAAAGCATGGGTACCTAGGATCATGCAACTAAGGTTTCAATTCAATTCCTGAAACGTAAATGCACAAGCATAAACAAACATAGTTGCATAGTTTAGAAACATAGGTATGCTCCGGGGCTTGCCTTCGGGCACTAGGTTAGTCTGAGGATCCACCGAAGCTGGGTTCGGGTCTTGCTCGACTTGGATCACGTTCACGTCACCGGAAGTTTGTCCTTCTCCTCCTGTCGGCACGAGTTCGTAGTCGCCGTCGGCGAGAACTTGATCTACACGAATGCACATGCATAAGAGTATGATCTTGTGTCGAGCATTGCGTTAAACACGACAAGCCCAGGATGTATTAGTGATCACATTCACCTGGACAAATTTGGTCTGACCTTCCCTTTCTTTAATTAAGGTTGTAGTTACTCATTAAAGTACTTGGGGTTTGTTGATGGTGATTGTGTACACATCTAAAATTATTTAACTTGACTTCAACACAGAACAGCAAGGGTGTGTGAGGGGGTGTGTTTAACTCATTTAATTTGCTTAATGGGGTGACTTATTTTTATTTAGCCTTTTAAGCGATGCAACTTCAACTATTTATTCTGATAGTTTGGTGTATGCTTTTAATGTGAGAAAATTACAGTATGCTCTCTGTTGGTTATTAGATTTGCTGACCAAAAATCAGTCCAAAAGGATAAGCACAACAATCATGATAAATCAAACAAGTTTGACACACTAAAAGCATGCTTAATCCTTAAAAATTCACACTAACAGAAATAATTCCTAACAAAATTACCAGAGCTATAACTAACTGAGATAAGCTACCATGCCAAACATTAGCTTAAAAAGATCACAGGATCTCTCTGTAAAATTAGTTTGGTTTTCAGCTGCTTAATTCAGCCGAGCATGATGTTAATTATCTAAAAGCATGTTAGCAAGGTTAAACTAAGCTCTACTTTTTACCACAGCACATCAAGATGTTTCAAGCCACTGCAAAAAGATTAGGTTCATTTGTTGGACAGATTAATTAATAAAATTCATAGATCAAACTGTGCACAGACATCAAGATTAATTTATAACTCAAAATCTTTTGTGCAAGTTAGTGCCATCTTTCTACAAGAACCTAATCATGGTACTAGAAACAACATACTAAAAGATCAGCACAAACCAAGGTGTAGATATCAAACTGTGCACAACTTAGATTTTGAACAGATTTGAATCTATTTCAAAAACGAAGCAGAAAACACCTATACATGCTTTCTAGAAAAGGTATAATTCATCACCAGGAGTTCTAACAAAATTGAGTTTGCATTTTTCCGATTTTTCTGTGATTTTTAATCTATTTTAGAAGTTCACAGATTTTGGATCTAGACAAAAGTCGCAGATTTCAGATTGGCCCCTGGAAACTTTCTAAAACCTTACGAACAGGTCCCTACGATTTACGCCAGGAACGCTGGACTTCCTCTAATTCTAATCACGTGGTCCTCGGATGGGGGGCGATCTGAATCTTTGATTCCGGCCAAGGGAGGGGTCGATTCGCCTGGGAAAGGTGCTAGGGGTGGAGGGGGGCTCACCATAGGCCGGTTTGATGTAGAGATCGGGGTCGGAGGAGGCCGGAGGAGGGGGCGCCGTGGAAGGGGGCAGAGGTGGTTGCTGCGGCCTCAATGCCGGCGAGGGAGGCGGCGGTGGGGCTCGGCCGGGCGCTTGGGGAGGCGGAGTAGAGCTCGGCTAGGCTGCTGGCGGCCTCGGTTTGCAACGGGGAAGGCCGGAAGGCGGGGTTCCGTGCGGAACAGGGGAGCTCCAAGGGGTGGCAGCCATGGTGGACCTCAGGGACTGGACTTTTATAGGCGGCCAAGGGAGGGGAGAGGCTTAGCGCGTAAGACTCCGTCTCTTGCTGGCCACGACGGTGGTCGGAAGGCCGGGGACACGCTTGGCCGCCAGCGAGCACGTGGCAGCCATGGGCGGGCGAGCGCACACGAGGAAAGGGGCCGGTCGGGCGCGCGGGGTGGCGTGGGGGACAGCGCGCAGGCGCCGTTGGCCGCGTGGAAGCCAAGGATGGCTGGTCGGGGCTGCTCAGGCGCGGGACGCCGCGTGGCAAGCGGTTGAACGCGCGAACTCTGGTTCGGGCATTTCGTCGAACAGCTGCGGGGCGCACCTTTGACTGAGATTTTCTCCAAAAAGTTGAACTGAACTCGAAAATCTCCAAATACGAAAGTCGTGTCCCATAGTGCAGGCTACAACTTTGCTAAAGGGTGACCATATGAAAACTGCACGGTTTGGGTCTTGAACGCGCGACGAAGACAGCGTGAACTCGGGTGCCGGCCAGGGTGAACTTCTGGAGTTGACTGACTTCGACTGAGTTTTAAGGCGTCTTCCACTCAAAATCTCGAAACTGAGCCAATTGACAAAAATGTGTCCCGTTAAAAACTGAACAACTTTTGTATTGGTCGATTTTCAAGTTCTTAAGTGAAATTTCGAATTCGAACCATGCCAACCGTGAAAGGTCAAAAGTTCACCGAGGTGCAAGGGAATTTTTGGTAGGATTCCTTAAGTGAAAATCTAGGTGGGGCCAAATTAAACCTAATTAGGCTAAGAAAAAGGTTTAGCAGGTGGTTAGGTTAATTAAACACCTAGATTGTCACACTACCCCCATGGAGTCGCAAAGAATGTTTCGGTCAAGATCAGGGATTTCTTCATCCCTGTGGATTTCATCGTTCTTGACATGGAGGCCAGGAGCAACAAACTCTCTCATTCTTGGGAGACTGTTCTTAAGCACTGCGAATGCAAACATCGACGTGGGAAATGGGACCATTCAACTCAGGATCAACGGAGGAACCGAAAATTTCTCCTTCCATCCTAAAGAGATCCCCCAGCAAGTCAATATGGTCGGAGAAATCGTACTCCGAAAGCCCAATATGTCAAGCGTAGAAACACTCATGAAGATGGTGGAAGCCTTCGCCGCCAAGGAAAAGAAGAGGCATGACCGCTATCATGCACGCCGAAGGATATCGAGAACCAAAGCGCTGGAAGAGCAAGCAAAGCGCGATAAGGAGGTTGAATCCAAGCCCCATCCGTACCGAAAGGAATGGCGGGTGAAAGCAGTCCCAAACAAAGATTCGGAGAGTTCCGCTCAGGACGAAAAACTCGAGCCCTCGCCGTAAGGTATACGGTACGTATCCATGCATTGCATATAGAGTAGGTTTTTCTATTCATCGCATTTCAATTCTTTTCATTCGGCAAAGCATGTTTAAATTTCGAAAACTTGCATTCATATTCTATTTATGCATTAGCATATAAAAAAGAAAAAAAATTCGGCCAAATTCCAGGCCGGCCGACCCCACCTAAGCCGGCTGGCCCCACTTGTCAATGCCTATGGCCAGATCACAGCAGCAAGTAGCATGCAACCATGCATGGGCATGACACGAGAGAGATGGAGAAAACTGGGCAGCAACCCAGGCCGCTCGGCTCCACCCGGGCCGGCCGGCCTCTCTCCACCGTTGTTGTCGCGTCTTCACCTACCAACAGCACCAAGAACAGCAGCGTGACCACCGACAGTAGGATGGGCACGACCGGCACCATGTGCAGGCCGATCGGCCTGCCTCAAGCCGGCCGGCCTCCCCCTGCCTCGCCTCTATAAATTCCAGAGACCAGCACATTGAGGAAGTCGCCCCAAGTGCAGGTATGCAAACATCTCTAGCTCTGCACTTCTCTCTTGCTCTCAATTTCAAAAATCTCTAAACAAGGTTAGAGTTTCAACCACAAGAAAATTCTGCTAAAAATCCATCCTTGAATTCTTGTGAGAATGAACCCCTGCTGGTTGAACGAGAACGTTTGTGCTGGTTCTTACCCCACAAGAACGACTGACCGAGTTGTGGTGACTAATCTCCCACAAGAACGCCTAACTTCTGACTGCCTAACCCCTGATTTCCTTCGAGTACTGTGAGACTAACCTTTTGCAGGAATCATGTGGACAAGGGCACACCAGACGGCACATGGAGTCGTGACCAAGCTCAGCTCTTCAAGCTCCCACCGCTCTCATGGATCGTCTGCCTCCCGAGACACTATGTCTGTTGACTCTGCTCAACAAGACACAAAGTCTCAGGAGGTGGAGAGGCAAGAAGTGCCCCGGAACAGGCTCTGCATCTGAATCATGACTCGGGTCGAGCACATCGTCGCTCGGTCCGAAGAAGAGAGAATGGTGCTTGCCAAGCCCTAGGCCCGCGACTACACGCATGCCAAGTACTTCGACCCCATGCTGCTGATCAGGACCGGTCTCGGAGGAGACATGGAACCAGGCTTTCAACAACGCCGGATGGCAAAACTTCTACCCCGTCCCGGAAATAGGTTCACACTTTCTCACTATGGAGTTTTTGATGAGTTTGAAAATCGAAGTTCTTTCCAACGAGACAAACATTTGCTTTCGGGTTTTCAATGAGGATATTACCTTGACCCCGAAGCAACTCAGTGAGGCTCTTGGTTTCAACAAGAGATGCATCATTGACACTAACCTGTTGGTGACTAACCACCGGTACAACAGTGCCGCATGGTGGGATAGCATCACAGGTGAGCCATCCTCAGGGAAAAATAGCATCACTGCCATCCAAAATCCCACTCTTCGTTTTCTGGCGAAGTGGATCGCTATGGTGGTTCACCCACGAGCTGATTTGCGTCTTTGCCTTTTGCCTGATTTAGAGTGCCTTTATGCCATGGTCAAGAAAATTCGTTTCTCGCCTGTCATGAGCATGCTTGATGACTGGCAGAGGTTAGTCACTGGCCGAGCCACAATTGACATAACCTCACTAGTCACCCGCATTGCCACCCACGTTGGTGCTTTGCAGGGCGCTCAAGTCACTTTCCTTCCCGCTACACAAGAGTATCAGTCTTGCATTGGTATAGACCATTTTATCTAGGGTCACTTGATGCGCGAGGGCCCTGGCCATACTCTTTTCATGTGTTATCCTGGTTTCCTCGACGAAGTCGAGCTTCCATGCCTGGCTTTGTCGTTGAGATCGGCAAAAAGTCTAACCACGTAGCTCAGAAGGAGGGAACCCGCTCGCCACAGTGTTGCAGGCCCTGTAACACGTGGCAGGCGAACCAGGCACGACAGTGAAGCCGAAACTTCTACCGCACCTCAGCCCGAGTACCACCACCAGCAGCAGCCCGAGTACCACTACCAGCAGCAGCCCGAGTACCACTACCAGCAGCAGACCGAGAACCCCACTGCCCATATGAGCTTCGAGGAGGCGTTCGACTACCATCAAGGAACGGCAAGATACGGCCCGCAGGTCGGACCATCCGCCTCCGCCAGGTATGACTACGAGAACCCGGTCTCCCGGGGGATCGCTGATCTTAGTACCAGGTTGGAGACGGTGACTCTGCAAAAACAGCAGCTCAGAGATGAAGTCGCACACAACACCGACCTCACCCTGCAGAACTGGGGGATGACCACATCCCTCCAGACCGACATGCACTGGCTTCTTCGACTACATGCACTACAACTCCAACCAGTACTACCAGTGAGCTTCAGCGAAGCTTGGGGGAGTCTCAGGTATGTTCGAAAGCGCCTTGCCTTGCCTTGCGTTGCTATGATAAAATAAAATAAATAATAATAATAATAATATATTTAAAAAACAAAAACATAATAAAAGCTCCAAAAGGTGTCTTTATGTATGGAATTATGGTTGAGAACCTATGGAATGATGAAAAGTTGCTCTGTTTATGCCCTCTAAGTGCCTCATGCTTAGTCCTTTACTCTTCGAGTATTTGAGTTCGTTGGCATTTAAGGATCCATCATGATAAAACTGTGGGAGTAAGAGCACTTGTTCATTGTTTAAGTTATTGTGAGTTTTGATATGGTTTGTTTCGAGGTATAACTGCATGCTTAGTAAGGAACCTCTCGGAAGTTTTTTATAAAATATTACTTGGTGAATCTTCCCCGATGGTTTAAATGTACTATCCAGAGCCTAAACAGTTATACATCTTATGAACTACCATATGCTATCTTGAGTTGCTTTGAGTCTTGTCGAATGGTGAAGTCCGCTTGCAGAAGGCACTTGTCATTTACCGGTCTTCCCATCCACCTCAGCCTCAAAATGTCCGACTAGTCAAAGTCCCGCTCCGGGGTTGACATCCACCATCGATGACATACACTCACCTCATCACAAAGCTCACCCAAAAGGTCCTCAATTACTCCATACAAAGTTGAATTCCTCTCTGTTACCAAAGTAAGAGAAGAGATGTATTCGAAAAAAAGAGAAGTTGGAGACAATGCTCCATTCGAAAAAAAGAGAAGAAAGAAGAAGAGAGATACATCTCAAAAATATGAGAGAGAGAAAATAAGGAGTCCCAAGACCTTTGAGCATCACACCTTCTCCCTCTCCACTTGAACCCATGAATTCCAAAGACCGGAATTTGACGAGTGTCATCGCTCGCAACCACTCTTCGACTCGACAACAGAAGTAACCAAGGTATGCCACTCTTACCCTACCTACAACTCCACTTCAGCCTTAGTGTAGGGAAAAGTTGGTCAATCCGACCAAAAGTGAGGATTAAACACCTTGAGTGACTCGAGAGTACCATCAGGAAATGATTTAACCATCTTTTTGAAAAATTCATATCTCCGAGATGGAACCTGAAAAGTTGCAGGAAATACTTTGAAAATGACCGTTCAGGCTCTCAATAGCCCAAGACGTGAACCAGTGCAGCCCCACGTTGAACCATGGTATGAGTTCTCTTTTATGCCAACTTATTCAAATGATTTGTTGAGTTTTGGCTTAAGCACACGGTACTTAGGGAGTATACACATTGAAGCAACTCCTGACCCGACAAACCTAGAGTTTAGCCTTGCTCGAGGACGAGCAAGAGTCTAAGCTTGGGGGCGTGTTGACGGCCATTATAACCTCGTAGTGACCGTCAACATTTCGGTAAAATGAGGATGATCATACCATATTCCATACATAAAAGTACTTTCACTGACAAATTCCACAAGTTTTGGATGAGTTGTGCTTGTAGGACAAATCAGGAAAACCAGGGCCAAACCTAGCTCAGAGCCAGGCCAGCCGGCCTAGGCCAGGCTGACCGGCCTCCCCTGGCCATGTCTGGCCATGTCACTGATCCACAGCATATGCTAAGCACCCAAGATGATCAGGAGACGTGCAATCAATGTCGGTTTGATCCAAGGACCCGAAAGGCCTAGAGTGGGAAGCACATGGATTGAATGGCTCACATCCTAGGATTCTCGGACAAGCTTCAACTAAACGCAACTAAAACCGACTTCAGGAGAGCATCAGGGCCATTCCCGCAAAGGTCGGTGCCAAGTGGCACCAGGACCAGGCCGACCGGCCTAGATGAGGCCGACCGACCTCCTTCTGTGGCCGTCAGGTCTCCTCCTTTGCATGAAGCTTAAGAAGGTCCTTGGGGTGCTAATGACATTGGCATCCACCCCCTAGAGCTATAAAAGGCAGCTCATCCACCTTGGGAAGACACACACTACATTACTCAAGTATCTACTTGAAGGGAGTCCTTGTATCTTTTTCATTTCTTAGATTAGGATTAGAGTTGGGAGTAGAGTCGAGTCGAGCTTAGCTTGGATCTTCGGAGTCTTCGGAGTTCTGGTAAAGCTCTTGTATCCTTTCCTTCTTTTGAAGAGTTTATTAATACAATTACTTTCTTACTTCAGAGCTTAAGTTTATCTTTTTGTCTTGCTCTTCTTTTAGAGTAAAGATCTTGCTCTTCTTTTAGAGTAAAGATCTTGCCCTCTTTAGAGCAAAGTTCTATCCCCTTTAGTTTTAGTTTAGAGTTTAGTTTAGCTCTACCGGGCTTTATCATGCAGGTTTGCTCGCCTAGACCGGGCCGTAAGACGCCTTAGGGAAGACGGGGATTTCTCTTGACAGGCCTCAAGAGAAATGTTAATCATCGAGTGCAGACGTGGTGTCTGGCTTGTTGATTAACTAGGAAGTGTGTTGCACCCCACGGAACTGCAGTGGTAGGCGGCAGGTGGTGACAGCCCTGTCCATCCTTCGTAGTCCACCACGTTCGGGTGTATTCATAACAGTAGTGCTGAGCCCGGAGAACCCCCTCTCTCACCCCGTTCTGAGGTTCTCCTGTTCTAGCCGTCGAAGCGAGCTCTGTTCCCGGTATCTAAGCTAGAGTCTAGACCAAGGCTAGATTGCCTTTTGCTCTGAGTTAGGAAGTGTCTAGGTCCGGTCTCTCCCAACGTCTTTCCTTTTCTTTAGAAATAGGTGCTTCGTGTGTCACTGGTCTTCTAGACCTTCTATCGGGTCATTCATTTGACCATTATCCACCCAAACCTAGAGTTTGTGCCCCTGGGTTTGTGGCTTGATATTTCTGGCAAGATATATCATTTCATTCTTCAATACACTTTAACCATCTGAATCCTTACGGAAATATAAATACGATACCCTGGGGTTACTCCCGAGGTGAAGTTCCACAACGAGATATATTATGTGCGCTTGCAAAATTAATTTTGCATATAACGACATATATCTTCGCGCTCTTGAGCGTTGCTAAAATGTGACGCTAAGGAGTGCCAACACTACTGCAGCTCGTGCTCCCGTGCGAGCTCAGACTCAGCAGCAGCTTTGGCCTGCTCCTCCTGTAGGACACACGCCTCCACACCTTCCCGGAGCTGGCGCTCCCGAGTAGCCTACGCCATGGCGTCAGAACGAGCCTAGCACTCCACGGCCAGGTGCGCCTAAGCGTCCTCCCGATCTAGCCGGGCACGCTCGGCCCGAGCACTCACCTCCTCCTTGGCTAGCTTCTCGGAAGCTACAAGCTCCTCGGCCTTTCCTCGAAGGCCCTTCTCCTCGTGGACCCAGACTTGGAGGTCGTCGATGTGCTGCTTCTTGTCCTGTAGATCCGCTCACAGGCGAGCCACCTCCGCCACAAGAGCATGTCGCTCCACGGAGAGACGGCGGGCTACCTCCTCTGTCTGGGCCCGCGCTGCAACGAGCAGCCGACCCACCTCCTCGCGAGACTCCCTTCGGGAAGCACGGCGGCCCGCGCGTGGCAACCCGACTGCATCAACAACTGCGCAACAAAGAAGAAGAAGTTCAGAAGCACAGTATAACAACAAAAGATACGGGTGTTGGGCTAAAAAGAGACAAACCTGACCACCAGGGATGAACACGTCCCGGAACAAGGCCTCGGCCACCCGCACCGACCCGGCCAAAGAAGCCAGGGACCGCATCATCTCGCCAGCTTCTGCCTCCATCCAACCCCAGCCTTCTTCAACCTCAGCCTCTTGGGAAGGGCCCCGTGGGCCCAATTCACCAAACTCAAGGGGGCCTGTGTCGGGGTCGATGGTGATCGAGGGAAGGAGGTCGAGGCTTCAGCATCTACCGCGACAACCATCATAGGAAGGGCCTCTGGGCAGGGACCGTTTGAAGAATGTCCTGCTTCACCCGCAAAGGTCGAAAGGATGCCTGCAGAAGCATCTGCCATCTGGATTGTCGGACGCCCTATGAGCGTCCTCTCCTTGAGCGGGGCGGGCGTCTGCCGTCTCCCCCATTCCGGCCGAGTTTGGATCTCCCGATCCACCACGACGCCATCCGGCCCCGACCTGGCCGCGACAGCCTCTGTGGAGTCGCCCGTCTGCGCACCAAGGGAATCTGCCGCCCTCTCATCCCCCACGACCGTATGCATCTCTGTTTCTAGACAAGGCAGAATCAACGTTCCCTGGCGATGGCATGATCGCCTAATGCGACGACTCTGGGCTGCTCTCTATCACGATCGGGGAAGGTGGTTCCTCGCCACCTCCCGTTGGTGGCGAATCCACACGCGTGCTAGCGTCACGAGCGGGCCTAGGAGTGTCTCCCCCCTCCACGACCGGGGGGAGGGACGATGCAGGGATGCTGGTGACATCTCCTGTTGTAGCCTCTGCGCGAGACGGAGGGGCGGTCGAACGGAGACTCTTATGGGGCTGCAACTCTGGCGTATCCCTCACAAAACTCCTGAAAACAAATGAATTCCTGATTAAACATGAAGGTTGGAGGCAAAAAGAAACAAGGGGAGGGAAAGCTAAAAGGAGCTCACCTCTTTGCCCTCGGGAGCCCAGGCACCGGAGGCGGTACCACAATTTTGGCCGAGGCAGTCCCAACACGGGACTCGCTTGTGACACCCCCGTGCCGAACGAGGCTGTCACAGGGAGAAGCGCCTCTCGAACGGAAACCCGGGGAGGATGACCTTTTGGCTTACCACGGCCGCAACGGAGCTCGGGGCCGCCGATGATGGACGTATCTAGGACTGCAGAGGCGAAGGCCCGACTACCTCGCCTGACCCCGAAGCACCAGTGTCAGACGCAGAGGCAAGGGTCGGGTGAGGGTCGGACGAGCACTCCCTTTCCAGTTCTCCCCATTCGACGCCGCCTTCATCATCCCCCTCGCCGTCATCGTCTTCATCATCATCGCCAGCTTCGCTGACGACGTCCTCCAAGGGGTCAGCATCGCCTGTAGGGGGAGCGGGCGCACGCACGCCAATACCGTCACCCCTGCGATGGAACTCCATGAACAGCTCCATCTCCGTCTCCGTGTTGTCGGACACGTCTAAGGAATCAGCATAGTCAGACACGCCAGCCCACTCGATCTCCGCCCTTCGCTGTGAGCGGTGGATCCGGGAGTCCTTCCTTCTCCTCTCCCTGTTTGCCTGGCATTGGGTGGTCAACCGTTTCCACTCCTCCACCTATAAAAGCCGAGGCTGGCTCTTGAACCAACGGATGCTCGACTGTAAGAAAGGAAAAAAGGGTGGGGGTGGGGGGAGGCCGGATCAGCACGACCGCGCGGAGAACACAAAGTGGTGAATTAGAACAAGTAAGATGAGACGAGACATAACACTTCTAGAGATTCATCGTCAGGCATCGCGACCGGTTCCCCAGGGGTTGGGGACTCACCAGGGACTTTCTTCCTTTCAAGTGCGTCCCCGACGCGCGCTAGAACCTCGGCGCCATTGATGGGGGCCAAAGAAAGGCAAACATCAGATATGTCCGCATCCGGCACCATCTCCCACATCTGCAGGCGCCGACCCATCAGAGGCGCAATCCTCCTTGCCTGGACCTGTCGCGATAACGCCGGCGCTAGCCAGGCCCTTCGACTTCAGACAGGCGGATCACGGAGATCAGCCCCTGGAGACGGTTCCGGTCAGGGGGACGAAAGGTCCTTGCCCCAATGATTCTTCTTCTCGAAGAAGACACGCCCGGTGTACGGAGGGAAGTTGCGGAGGTAGATCCATTGGTCGTGCCATCCCTTATTCGACGAGGGGAAGGCGAAATCGATGAAGTCCTTCTTCCGCCCCATGCGAAGGCAGATGCCGGCGCAGCCCACCGGAGGCTTCTTCTTGTCCGAAAGAATCAACTGCACCCGAAAGTAATAATGGAAGAGGTCCCAGTGTGTGGCTCAATCCCCAGAAATCCCTCACATAGCGTAACGAACCCGGAGATGTAGCTGAAGCCATTTGGATTGAGGTGATGAAGCTCAATCCCGTACTCTAATAAAAGCCCCGCAAGAACCAGTGCAGGGGAATCTAGAGGACTCGCTCGAAGAAGGGGACCAGCGCCACCACATATCCAGGTGGAGGCACCGGCTCACGCTCGCTCTGTGGGATGATCCACTCCTTGGCCGCCGTTAAAGGGTGAATCAAACCCTTGTTGACCAGCCCCTGCATCCGCGAAGGGGTAATCCCCGAACGGTCCCACGGGCAGATCTGCTGCGAAATACTTGGGGGAAAAGGAGGAACGGCTTCGCGAACGCAGGGCGGGGCCGTACCTTGCATCGAGCGAGGGAGCGCTCCACGTCGGTGAGATGAAGACGCCTCCCGCGAGGACCCACTCCCACGGAATCTTCAGGGGTCCATCAGCAACGACGACGGCGAAACCTCACGGAAAGCTCGAAGCAGCAGGCAAGGGCGCGAACGGTGGATGCAGCGCGACGAAGATGAGGAAGGCCAGGTGAGAGAGAAGCAAGAGAGGAGCAACTCGGGCCTCACCTCCCTTTTTATTTCCACAGGGCAACGGGCAGGAGCAATAGCTCACCCTCAACGGGGCGCCACTGGAGGCTCCGCCCACGTCGTCTGGAGGGACCCATTACGACTGCCACGCGTGTCTAAAAAGACGTGCTCAAAGCCAGAAGGTTCACCTCCTCGGGCCACACTAGGGTAAGGAAGGCAGGCCTGGGCCATAGGCACCCTAAGTGGCCCAAACCCCAGGTTCAAAGGCCAACCCACGAACGGGTCGCGATGGCTGCCCGAACGAACAAACTTAAAAAGTGAGGGACGAAACGAGGGGCGGTCCTCTAGCGGCCTAAAGTGAGGGACAACTCCCCCAGGGGCTCGGGGGCTACTGTCAGGGGCAGCGCCAGGGCCCCAAAGGCAGAGGAAAGACACACGCAACACTAAGGACCAAGGCGGAATTGGCCCGACCCACAAAGAAGGAATAACTGGGCGATCACCACCTCGCCCGACCCCCAACATGGTTGGGATGGCTGAGGCGCGACTTGGGAGGCGTACGCCTCGCCCGTCCCTGAGAAAGGTTGGGATTGTTGTCGCATGGCATAGAGAGTCTCCGCCTCGCCCGACCACCGTAGGGTCGGGCAGCATGTGCGGGGTTCGAAGCCGGGACCCATCCGACCATAAGGAGGGATCTTTGACTTCTCCCCGCCTCACCTGGCCATCGTGGGTCCCAGAGGCGGGCAGAGCGATCAGGGATTTACCAAAAGGTGTGCTTAGGGGCTAGCACCTCGATCAGAAACCCATCTTGAGGCCATGGAAACTAAGCAGACTTGGCCGCCAAGATAAGCCCGCCATCACAGGAGGCATGGGCACGTAACAGAGGGCCCTGCTACACTGTACAGGTACCAGTGAGACAGGGGCACCGCCCGTAAATACTTTACGATTGACTAGGAGGCCAACGACTGACGGCCCAACAGGAGACAGTCGATACTCCAGCGGATAAATGGGGGACGCCTGTGACGGTCCCCGGCTTTACCCAAGGGGTTAACGAATGACTGCCTGGGCCCTGTCGCCGCTGCCACCTAACAAGGCATGGGCAGACGGAGGACAGGACGAAGGGATGGCTATCCCTCTGACGGCGAAAGGAGCACACGCGACCTACGGGATTAGACGCTAGACCAGGGTTAGGCATGTTTTTCTCTATCCCCCTTGGGGGATCCATCCCTTTTTATATCTGACCCCCTGTAAAAAGGCCCCTCCTTGAGTATAAAAGGAGGGACCAACGCTTCTCTCTCTCTCTCTCTCTCTCTCTCTCTCTCACAGTACACACACACTCTCTCCCTACACATGCACGTACTCTCCTGAGGCTTGAGAACACTTCTCTCCCTCACCCGTTAGTAACCCCTACTACAAACAAGAGCGAGCAACACGAGCAGACCACCCCACTGGACGTAGGGCGATTCGCCTGAACCAGTATACATCCTTGTGCTTGACTCGCTAACCATCAGGATCCCCATGCGCAAACAGATAAATTTACTAGCCGGTAGTACAAAATACCGACATGAGTCGTACATTATGACCCTGAAATTGTGCAGGAAGATATGGTCCTGCAAAACAAAAACAGGAATAAGATTTGATTGGACATAACATTAGTATAATGAATTCATACAACTATGCATGTAATTTGGAGTCACAAAATGGTGTGGATGATGGTCTATGCTGTTGCGATACCTCAAAATTGTCCTTTAACCGTCATTGTCTCAGTCCATATATGTTGATGTAGCAAGACACTGGGATGAAACATTTGCGGCGTACATGACGAAATCCCCACCTGGATGTCCAAAATGGCCTCAAAAGTGTCCTGTAACCATCATTATCTCAGTTCATATTGATGTTGCAAGACATTGGGATGAAACATTTTTTGGCCCTTTTGATCAACTTATTTAGTGCACCCAAATTTTGTTATTTTCTTCTATCACCCCACAGACAGAGAATCTCCCATCGATTCAACTATACTAGTCGTGTACCCGTGCATTCGCACGGGCTAGGCAATTATTATTTGTGGAGATCTGTAGCAAAACTTCACTGCAACAAAAAATTGTAGGTCATAATCAACAAACTAAACTGTGGGCGCATTACACTTTTATTTTGCCCCATCGGCAATGGCGATGGCATGGATTCTGGCTGTGCCTGAAGCTGGGTACCAAGGACACGGCTCAAGAGCATAACGGCCTAGAGAGAATGACACACATAAAAAATCCCCTGACTCCAAAACCCAGTCGCACACTTCCAATGCCCCGCCAAAACCCCGTCTAAGCTCCACGGACGTCATTTCGCCGTCCGATCAAAACCCGGAGTTTTAGTAAAACCCTAGCCGGCATGCTGCCCATAAACACATAAGGATTTCTAGAAATCCATATCAATTATTCGGGGTTTATTCCTTAGAAATCTATATAAATCCCGGACTACTGATGATCATCGTTCCAGCCACCGTTAAGGGAATTATTTAATAATTCTCTTATTCTTAACCTTTGATCCATTAGTTATCTTATAATTAATGGATTATTAATCCAAATCTCTAGTCATCAGCCCTTAGGCAAATCCTTTAATCCCGGCCTCCCTTTCCTTTCTTCTTTTCCTTTTACGATTTGATTGATGTACTGCTATACTGATTGTTATTTTATGTGTTTTATCGGTAGCATGACCGGGCCCGCCGAGACGACGAAGCTCCAGAAGACCCGAAGCCCAGCCCGGTCAACATATGGTATACGCCCACGTAAGAATCGCCTAAGGACGACAATGAAGGCAAGTCTCACCAATAATATCACTTAATCACTAAAGTTTACCTTTCTTGCAGCATAAGCTATGAGGAGGCATCACGTGGGTGAATGCCTGGCCCCGCTGTAGTCATAGGATGCTGATTGGGAGTGGAAGGAAGATCCCAAGGAAGGGGATTCTGTCCTAAGAGCCACTCTGATCCTAGCTAAGGACCGGTTCACGGGAGAGTCTTTCTAATGCCCAGTACAACCTCGCATGCCAAAAAGGCATAGCCTTCGGGAATGCCTATTTATGTGAGGCCTTGATTCACACCCCACCAGCTGAACCTAGTAATCCATCCCAAGGAGCCGTATGATTGGTGCAGAGTGCTGACCGGCGAACTGGGGAGCGCCTGGTGCCGGGTCGAGCACACGCCAAGTCGGGAAACGGGTATACTGGAGACAGCCCCAGACAGAAGGCTGGGACTGGGCGCACGGGTTGACTAGGATACAGGGTCAGAGACCCTGAGGGCCAGAGGCCCGATGAGCTCATCAAAAACCCGGGTTGATATCCGCGAGGCGGATGATTAGTAGCCCCTGTTTAGCCCCCAGTATGCACGTGGCTGGACCTAGGGAACGCTGACCAGCGATGGTCACCGGTGGGTACAAGTCTCGTAGGTCGGTACCGCCAAGGTACATGGCACGGGCCGACCGAATGCGAGGTAGATAAGTACGACCTCTACAGAGTGTGTAGAATCTATCTGGATAGCTGCGACTCCGGCAAGAGTCCACTTAGTCAAAGCCCCCGATGATTAGTCTTTACTGTTTCTATACGGGGAACCTGAGACGGCGAAGGTACCGTTGGTCAGGTTTGGGATAACATATCGGGACTGGCAGGGAGGAAGTGCCCCTCCAGGACCGACCTTTACATTAATTTAATTTAACATATTATTGAATTTATGGGATTTGCTGGGTATTCTTCTCAGAATACTCACCCTTGCTTTCATTGTCTTACAGGTTTAGGCTTTCAGGGCGAGAAGGCGCTGCCGCCCATTCCGACGGAGGAATGAGGTGCCTGCCCGCTCTTCGCTAGTTACATCGGTGTTAAATCTATTTAAAATATACGTTATTTACCTCTTCTGATACAAATCTGTGATAAGATCTGTATCAGCGACCGATCCAAGACCTGATACAGGTAATTAGGGAACCTTTGGATAAGGGGTCCCCACATGGCAGGTGCTTGGACTGAGATTGATCAAGACAACATCGTGATGGCATCCATTGAGGATCTCAATGAGGAGGAGCAGAGGAACTATGCCGCGCTTCAAGAGTATATCAAGCAACAGTTCCTTGTAGGCATCAAGAAAGACCGACATGACAAGATCTCTAGAGAAGGAGAATTCAAGATGCCTTCAATCAAGATAAGTAACAATAAGGTTGAGGTACTTAACACTGTAAGTGAACCTTCTTCTGATTTAACTGCTGTTAATCTGAGAATTGAAAACATGCTTAGAAGTCAGCAGGAGATGTTTGATGTCATTCAAAATCGTTTTACTGCTATGGAGAAGGGTAAAAGTGTTAATGTTTCTTTAGATAATGATAATACTATTCCTCAATCTGATTTACATGAGACTAGTTTGTCGGGTGCGCCAAGTGCTACTGCAGAAACTATGTATGGCATGCCAGCTAACTTTTATTCGGGGCAAATGACTCCACCAAAAAGCGTTTTTAAGCCGACCTCAGGAGGACCGGTCCAACCACCCTTTGCAGCCGGTTCGACCGCCCCTGTCAGTCAGGTCGGGCAGCTTGCACTTACCCCTGAACAACCAACACCACTTGCTGTTATTCCTAATAAAAATCATGTTAGCAATGCGAATCATGCATATACTACAATAGCACACACATCACCACCCTTGCCAAAAACTAGAACTTCTTCTTATGGTGTGCCTAATGATGTGTTTGATGATTTACATCATATGCAAAATCCTGGTTCGTCTCATGTGAATAATATGAATGCTTTATCTACCATGCAGTATCGGCCAACTTTTGATAGTGAATTTGCTAAGATTAAAGAATAATTGGCCGGTATTATGAAAAACAAGCTCAGAATTGATATGGGTACTACTAGGTTATATCAAAACCTTATAAAGCCGAGTTTGATAATGTTCCCTATCCTCAAGGTTGGCGCGTCCCTGATTTTGTTAAATTTAGTGGGGAGGATAGTCGTACAACTTGGGAGCACATAAGTCAGTATATTGCTCAATTGGGTGAAGCAGGTTTTTATAAATCTTTAAGAGTTTGCTTGTTTTCATTATCTTTGACTGGAACTGCTTTTGCCTGGTTTTCTTCATTAGCTCCTGGTTCTATTGATTCCTGGGATCAATTAGAAAAGAAATTGCATGATCACTTCTTTAGTGGGGGCTATGAGTGCAAATTGACGGATTTAACATCGGTTAAGCAAGGGAGAGAAGAGTCGGTAGCCGACTACTTTAAACGTTTTAAACAAATTAAAAACCGTTGTTTTAATTTGTCTTTGTCTGAGATTGATATTGCTGATCTTGCAGCTAAGGGGTTGAGATCATCTATTAAAGATAGGATAGATGGTTAAGAGTTCTATTCCCTTACTATGGTTTTGATTAAAGCAACAACAATTGAAATGAAATTGGCTAAGGAGAAAGATAGTTTTAAATCACGTCGGTCTAATATGCATGCTATTGATTATGATTCTGATAATTCGACCAATGATGATAATGATGTTTATGTTGCTGAATTTGTGTGGCCTTCTAAATCTAAAACTTATTCATGTTCATCTCTTAAGCCGGCTCACAAAGGTCGGCAAGAAGAAGTTAAATTTACTTTTGATGTTTCCAAATGTGATCGTATATTTGATGAGCTACTTAAGATAGGAAACCTCAAGATTTCACATACCATGCCACCAATGGAAGAAATGAGAAAACACGCATATTGTAAGTTTCATAATTCTTTTACACATGCTACTAACGATTGCAATGTTTTCCGTCGGCAGATTCAGTCGGCCATTAATGAAGGACGACTCGCTCTACATGAGATGCAAGTTGACAAGTCACCTTTCCCTGTTAACACCATGGATCTGCAGCAGCCTAAAGTGTTGGTCTGGCCGCATCAAGCCGACTCAACAAAAGGGAAAAACGTGGTGATAGGTGAAGGGAGTCCTCAAAATTTGAAAAGCAAAGAGGTGATCAAGGAAGTGGTACATGAGAAGACACCTGATGGCAGGGATTCATTTAAAATCACTGTCAAAACTTCAGCACCCGGGGGGCAAGAATCGTCAACTAAGCAAGAATCGTCCAATCCTGCACAGGAAGGGGCGGTGCAACCGGGTTTGAGGGGCGGTCAGACCGGTCCTGCTGAAGTTGCTGCTACACGGTCAGGGGCGGTTGAACCGGGTTCTAAGGGCGGTTCGACCGGTTCTACTAGAGGACGTCCACGTATGTTAAAGCCTAAGCAGCCAGAGGTGGGTACATGGAAGCTTAATCTGGAGAAGAATCAGAAGAAAGTTGAGAAGAAAGGACCTACTTTTGATCAACTTTTCGCCAAATACTCCAGTCAAAAGGCCGTCACGAGTGGTCGGCCGTTAAAAAAAGGAGTAGGTCGCCAATGCAAAACAGACTAAATTCACCACCAAGACCTGCTACCAGATTAAGAAGTGAGGTTCATGCTCCAGGAACGTCAAAACAAGCTACTAATATGCTATGGAATAATCCAATGTCTGGTTTGCCGCAACCGACAATGGATCACAATGGAGTTATGTGGATGCCTTTTTACCCCATGAATCAGCAAGGTTTTAAGAAAGTTTGGGAGGAACCTAGGAGGCCTGTACATGACAAAATTTCACAACCTACGCATGACCGGCTGAGCTTCAGGCAGTCTGGTTGGGATCAGCGACACAGGGGCGGTCAGACCGGTTTCCAGGGGCGGTCTAACCGCTATGGGCAAAGGGGATCATCAATTTTTGTTAAACAAGTTTATAGACCCAAGAAGCAAGAAGAAGTTGTGTCAAACATTGTTGATCCAGAGAGAACCATGAGCAATGATGTAATTCAGATTGGTTGCATGAAGGTGGATGCTAAAGACAGCGGCAAGAGGCCTAAAGTTATTGAAAATAATGTTAATGTTTCTGCTAATCTGGATTTTAATAATGTTGATTCTGTCAACAAGAATTTCTTGCCTCAATGGTGTCCTCCAGGTTTGACACATACACAAAGGAGAAAGTTGCAAAGACTTCGTCAAAGGCAATTAAAAGAGCAACAAAAGGAACAGGAGGAGAAAAAAGGCGAGATGAACATTTCAATAAGTACAGACCTATGTTTTTGCAGAAGAAAGAATGGAAGGCAAAGATTGTTTCTCAGCCAGCAGAGGCGGTTGAACCGCTATTGAAGGCGGTTAGACCGGTTTTGCCAGGGGAGCCGACAGGAGCGGTTGGACCGGTCTCTGGGGCGGTTGGACCGCTATGTCCTGAGCAGGTCGACGCTGGTAATGTTGCTCCTATTACTTCTGATCTTTCTACTGAGAAGTTGACGTCGGTTTCTAAAGAAAAAGACGACGAGCAACTTGTTGATTATGATTCTTCTCCTGATCATATGAATCTTGATATTAATGTGATACATTTGTCATCAGATTATTACGTTATTCCGGAAGAAGAGTTGGCTCATCTTGATTTTGGTCCCAGAGAAGCTATATTTTAGAAGCCAAAAGACAATGAAAATCATCTTAAGGCATTGTACATGAAGGGCCACAT
>WEIB01000664.1:0-29904 GCA_015476505.1 Urochloa ruziziensis
CAGAACAAAGAAATCTTGGAAAACACTCACCTCTCATTTGGTCAAAAAGGTCATCAATCCTGGGCAACGGGTACTTGTTCTTGATAGTGACATCATTGAGTAACCTGTAATCCACACACATCCTTTCTGTGCCATCCTTCTTCTTTACAAAGATAACCGGTGAACCCCATGGTGAGAACTAGGACGGATAAAGCGTTTACTTAAAAGTTCTTTTAGTTGTGTGTTTAAGTTCTTCTAAATGTTTAGCAGAAAGCCTATATAGTCTATGAGAGATGGGAGCAGTACCAGGAACAAGATCAATGAGAAATTCGACATCTCGGTCAGGTGGCATACCTGGTAACTCATCTGGAAACACATCCGGGAAGTCACACACCACCTTAATATCTTCCAGAAATACACCCTCCACCTGATTCACTGTACACTTTGCTGGAAACTGTTGGAATAGTTGCCACGATTT
This sequence comes from Urochloa ruziziensis, assembly GCA_015476505.1. NCBI lineage: Eukaryota > Viridiplantae > Streptophyta > Magnoliopsida > Poales > Poaceae > Urochloa > Urochloa ruziziensis. Next base: position 458 of record WEIB01000664.1, read on the forward strand.
TCAATCTCTTCTCCTGCGGGGTCTTGAGTAAAACTGTCCTCTTGGCACATCGGATCGTAGCATCATTGGCAGCTAACCATCTCATTCCCAGTATCACATCAATCTCTCCAAAATCCAGTACGATGAGATCAGCTAGAAAAGCTACCCCTTCTATGTTTAAGTTAACCTGAGGGCATATGTACTAAGCTTTCTTTACCCTCCAGGTGAGGTGACTAACATGTTTCTTCTCATTGTTTGCATGGGTATACTATGTTTGGCTACGAATTTAGCAGTAACAAAGGAATGCGATGCTCCAGAATCAATAAAACTGATGCAGGAGCTGAGTTGACAAAGAACATACCAAGGACAACATCTGGAGCACCCTGAGCTTCTTCAGTAGTCACGTGGTTCACCCTGCCACGAGCGACGCTCTGCTGTCCCCCTTTGCTCTGCGGGGTCTGATTCCCATTCCTCCCCTGCTGGTTATGCTGGTTCTGACCTTGCGGAGTCTGTGCATTCCTCTGGGGCAGTTGTTGGCGAAGTGATTGGGATCACCACACTTGAAGCAAGAACGAGTAGTAGTAGTGCTGCCTGGAGCTGGGCCTTCACTGGTGTCTGAGCTGGAGTAGTCTGGCGGTTCTGCTGGAAGTTCTGTTGGGTGTTCTACTGGAATGCCGGACACTGCGGTGTAGGTGTGGAGCGCTGACCCTAGTTCTGTCCATAGCCACCACTATAACCTCCAAAGCGGAACGGAGTGCTCTGCTGTGGTGAGGTGAAGCGAGGACGAGTGATGCTGCTAGACTGTCCTGAACCACTGAACTTCCTCTTCTCTCCCAGCTCCTGGCGTTTGTGCTCCAGACCAATGGCCTCGTCAATCAGTTCCTGGAAGGTTGGGAAGGTGTGAGAGTACAACTGATAGTTGAGTGGCCCAATCAAACCGTTCAGGAACCGTTCCTGCTTCTTCTCATCATCAGACACCTCTTGTGGTGCATAGCGAGACAACTGAATAAACTTGTCTCGATACTCACTCACGGACATTCCTCCCTGCTTAAGAGCAAGGAACTCTGCCTTCTTCAGCTTCATGAGACCTGTCGGAATGTGATACTTCCTGAAGTTGTTTTTGAACTCATCCCAAGTGATAGCATCAACATCTTCATGGGCGGCGGTGAACGAGTCCCACCAATCAGCAGCAGTTCCCTCTAGGCGTCCAGAAGCATAAAGGACCTTCTCCCTGTCAGTACACTGAGTAATATCCAGCATCTTCCCCACAGTCTTCAGCCAGTCATCAGCCTTGCAGTGGATCTGCTGAATGAGAGAACGTCGGGCGCCTGTGGCTCATGAACTCCCTATGCTTGTCGCTGGGCGGTGGGTTCTGGTTCTGGTTCTGGTTGTTGTTCCCCTGGTTGACTTGAGCTTGAAGGCCAGCCACAGGGTTGGTCAATGTCTGGAGGAGAGCCATCTGTGCCTGAAGAAACGGCTCCATCTCTGACAGCAGTGGTGGTTCTTGCTGAGGATTCGGGTTGGGATTGACGTTCCTTGGCTGACGAACTGTTGGTGGTTGATCAACTCCTGAACCAGACCTGATGTTCACCATCTGAGTGTTAGATATACGAGTTTTAGATTGTGATAGATAAAGATTAATAGAAAGATTATACTCAACAGCATAATTAGATAATAACAGAAGATTTCAGGACAGGACAGAAGCTGACTACCCCAATAGATCAGATATATCTCATAAACAGAACATCCAGAAATTATGAGAAAATTACAGAACAATGGCTACTAAATTCTGGAACCAACCCAACTTGAATCATATAAATCAGAGTTATAAAACTCGAGATATAAAATAATCAAGCTGCATACGTCAAACAATAATGACAGCTTCAGACTCCTGGAAAGACAGATGCATAGCTCTCTGTCCGAAAGTCCAAAAATCATGAAAAATTGCCAGAACATGACCCGTTAAATTCTGAATCCAACACATTTGGTTTCACCTGAATAAATTCAACAGTACCAAAAGATCATGCAGTGACGCGAACAGATTGCGTTTGAACGAGATTTACAAGATAGATAAAGCGAGATAGATAAAGGATTAAATTATGAGACAAGATAAAACCCCAAACTAAACTTTATTAAACTGATGTCGCTGTGGTAATCACTCCACAACACACCACACTCATTACAAAGACCCAAATCATCCATAAGCAAAATAACAAGCACACGTTCACTCTTAACAAAAGACGTAGCTCGAAACGACGATCGTTTAACGCTAACGATTACAAGAACTCTAAACTCATAAAATTCTAGACTCCTAAACTCCTAAGCTCCTAAGCTCCTCCAAGGCTAGTTGATAAAGTGAAAGCTCCTCCATAACTAGTCTTGCGGTGAGGGGGTGAACGTGCTGGACAAACTTCTCTATCTTCCTCCACTTCCGCTGGATCCTCTCCACGGAGTGCAGCGTGGAGCTTCTTGTTCTTCAGTCTTTCAGCAGCTAGCATATCATAGGCGTTGCTCAACTCATCCGTGGTGCCCACAGCATAGGTGTGAACCGCTGCGGAAGTACTTGGCATGGTCCCTCAGGTCCTCATTCAGCTGATTCTGGATATCAAGGATTATGCTGCTCATGGCCTCCGGTGCTCTACGAGGGAAGAACCTCCAAATGGTGCCTTGTAGCTCACCATCTTCTTGATAAAGCACCCTTCCAAAAGCCTGAAGAGCGGCATCATCCCTACCAGCTGCAAAGCTGCCTCTGAGTGCTATGGCATGAAACTTGGCGGCCTCCATAGTCCCTCCATGCACATAATCAGCGACGCGGATCTGCACGGACACCTTCCACTCTGCTGGATACCTGGGGTGATGCCACTGCTTGCCCTTGTACATAATCTCCATCGGGAGTTGGAGACGCTCAAACAACTCCTTGAGTAGTGCCGGAAGACGGGCATTGCCACCACCATGATAGTGGCGAGTCAGAGTCCAGTGCTCAGGCGGAGGCGGTTGTGGATTCTCTGAATCCGTAGAGGAAGATGGGTCTCAAGACTGGATAGCATCCTCATAGTATCCTCCTTCGACTGGGGTACTCCTCTACCTCCTCAGGGTCCTCCTCTTCGTCTTGAGCTTCATGATGCTCCTCTCCTGCAGGGGCTTCAGCTTGGGCTTCTTGCTGCTCTTCCACTCCAACAGCGGCTGGAGGCACTGGCTGGTCGGCAGCAACCGCTGGAGCACCATCTTCACCTTCCTCAACATCATCAAGCTCGATCACCTCAACCTCCTGCGGCGGCGGCGTGTGCACCTCCAGTTCGGGACCATCTACCACCATCTGAGCATCAACCTCATCATCACTATCTTCCTCCCACTCACGGACATGCTGGAACAAGGCACTCTTACGAGCAGACTCCCGAGTGATCACCATCTTCTGAGATAAAGGAAATTTTTAACAAGTAAGATGTGTGATAAAATGAATAGAATTAGCTCCAAGGATAAGATAAATCAATAACAAGAAGAAATAAAATAAAGATAAAATAAAATGGAATAAAATAGTTTTATATCAGAGTAAAGCGGAAATAAAAAGGCTTCTATGCATTAGTATCCTTAATTTGACCATTTTCTAACTAGGCTAACGTTCCTAGAGGCAACACGGCTCTGGTACCACTTTTGTCACGCCCGTTTTAAGAAGAAAACGAACCATCTCATATGCAAGTCTTTAACCAAGGCAACTCACATATAATTGACAAAAATAAATATCACAGCATGCAAGAATAAATAGAGAGTAGTAAATAGTATTATTACAAGCCAAGGTTTGTCTCCATAGAATAAATAGAGTCTTTAATTAATGCTGCGAAAGAAACTCCTCTAAGACCTTGAGGTTGCCTGGCAGAGACGCAGCCTAGAACTCCTGGAAATCGCCGGGGAACTCCTCAAAGCTCTCCACGTCTGAACAAATCCGGATCGGTCGTTGCAAAAATAAATGAACAAGCATGAGCACATGCCGTACTCAACAAACGAAAGATAACGAGATGATATGCAAGGCTTAAACAAGGATAGGCTGAAGGTTTAAGCATTTAGCATTTTAATTGATCAATTTTAATTAGGCAAGCTTAAGTATAAGTTTATACCACCCACAATTAATGAATAAAGTAACATAAAGATGAGAGCCTCAACATAAAGTAAATGATTTGAATAAAGTTCCAATAAATTAAATATGTGAGTGTCCTGGCCGCTCGTAACCGTGAGCACGGCTATCATGATAGTTTTTATTAACCTTGCAAGGTTTGTACAGCTTTACCCAGCAAAAGTGTCACCCTTTTTTCTCGAGGTTTGCAAGGCCCCATTAGACACTTCCGTTGGTGAATGGCCAGGGATTCACAACGAGACCGTTACGAAGATCCCTCAACCAAATTTGACTCGCATGGTTCCGGTGTCTGACGCTCCTAACCCTCCCTAATAGGCATGTACCTTAGCAAAGTCTACTTCCCAAGAGGACCAGGCTAGACCGCGACTCAATCCCCCTTGCCCTTATCAGGTAAAGTCATTTCAAGTTAAGTTCTCTAATTACTAGGTCAAGGCCAGAGCCCATTAGCACTGCGGTTGTATGGTATGTCCCGGGTGGTTCTCCATGTTTCCAATTAAACAGATGATCTTGTTACCGAGGCATAACGTGATAAAATCAAGATTAACATAGGGGTTCAATTAAACAGTAGAGCACTAGCAAAAGCTACAGCAGATTCATTAACCCATGGTAAGGGCATGATAATCACGATAGGGTGGATAGGCATGTCCTTAGTAGGAAAACCCATCAAAATTAAATATAACATGCACTATGGTCGGTTGAACATAAAAGTTTTTAATTTAAATAGGACAAAGCATGACCAAGGCGACTTGCCTTCAGCGAAAGCTTGCTGCTGCCCGAACTCCTCGAACTCTTCGAACTCCTCTCCCGGGAAGTCAGCAAAGCGCGGATCGTCTACCGGTACACACATGCAACAAGCAAAAGAAATAATAAGAAACAGTACAACAATCATAAGAAACCAACACATGGTCCACACATATAGATTGTACATAAAACAACGATTCCAACGATATCTTGAACGCGTAAAACGGGTAGTTAAGATGCAAAAGATATGATATAAACAAGATTAAGGGCAGCACGGTGGACCGACCAGCATACCCCTTCGCGTGATTAGATCTGGGCCGCTGGTGCTGGATCGGACGACTGGCAGCGACTCCGGCGCTGGGCGATGGTGGCGACCGGCGACGCGCGGCGGCTCCATGGCCGGCGAGCGGCGGCGCACGCGCGCGGGCGCTACGCGGCACGAGACGAAGCACCGAGGGCACGGGGAGGCGGCGGAGCTCACCACGAACACCAAGATGACGACGGCGGCGACCGAGAGCGGCAGGAGGCGACGGCTCGGGCGACAGCGGCGCTAGGGTTTGGCGGCGGCGACGGGAGAGCTCGGCGCTAGGGTTTGGGCTAAAAGGCACGGGGAAAACGGCGGCGCGGAGGCTAAATAGCCCGAGGGGGCGCCTTGGCGTGCGTGCCACGCGACGAGGCGGCGCGGCGCGCGGTCGGACTCGAGCTCGGACTCGAGTCGACGCGGAGACGGTGCCCGACGGGGATGACAGGTGGGGCCCGCTCGTCATCGGCTCGGGCGAAAACGGAGCGGGGCGCAGGTGCGAGCGAGAGGAGAAGGCGGCAAAACGGCAAGGCGCCCGTGGGCGCGAGCGCGAGGCGAAAGCGGCAAAGCGCGCGGGCGCTTTCGACGTCGCGCGCGGGGAGCTCGCGGGCCGCACGGAGCTGGGCTGAGCTGGGCTGCGGCTGCTGCTGGGCTGAAGGGAGAGGGAGAGGGGCAAAGCTGAGCGGGCTGAAAACTTTAGGGGGCAAAGATGGACTTTCTGAAATTTAAACAAACAACACTCAAACTAAATTCGAATTCAACCAAATTTGAATTCGAACAACTCAAAATAAAATGCAGCAGCATGAATGCAACAATGCAACCCAAACTTTAATTTAATTCGAGAAAATATTTTCCAACACGCATTTAACTCGAATAAATTCTAGAAAATCCTTAAGAACCTTAACTGAGCACGAATAAATTATAGAAAATTTTATAATTGCAAAAGTTGAATTTTAGGGTGTTACAACGAGGTGCAGTGGCAGCCGATGGCGCGATTCGGGAAAAGCGCAGCATTGAGATGGGCCGAGGAAAAGTCCTAGCGCTGTTGATTGGGCTCTCCCGCCTATGCTTGAAGATTTGGGTATCCACTCTTTGGATATGTATATTTGGGTATCTAGGAGAGAGATTTAGGTCATCACCCAAAATAGGTATCCATATAGGTCATCTGCTGGAGCAAGTTTTTTCACCGTTTTTAGGTATTCTGGTAGTTTTTAGGTTTAGGTATCCATTTTTGGTCATCTGCTGGAGTTGCTCTTAGCTCCTGAATCTCGTGCCAGAGACCAGCGATAACACTACGTTCGCCTTCTCCAGATTGTAGAAGATGCACCAGAGGAAGATTATCCATCTCCAACATCACACTGTCGCAGCTAAGGATGGATTCAGATCGAATACGAATGGATTCAAATTCGGATACCACTATTTACCACATTTTAATTCGAATTCGGATACGAATACGAATCTTATCGAATACGAATACAAAACGAATAGTTCGAATTCGGATTCGCATTCGGATGGTTAGTTGATTTGACAGAAAATGTCTTACTGTGTATTAATTCACTTTATGGATTGTTTTAAGAGTAAATTATGTGTATATATCTCATGTATGTTATATATATTTAAATAATTAAATATGCAAATATAAATATAAATACTTTTCATAATATATTTTAATAATAAAATACTACATTAGTAAGTATAATATAATTTATTAATTAGATAAATAAATTAAATTAGTTAAAATTGATATGGTCCATCTTAAAGTTACTTAAAATTTATTTTATATACCATTAGTAATATTATAATCAATATAATTAGTAATTATCATGTAGATAATTTTAAATTGATTAAACAGTTTATATCATTTATAATTAATAGTTAGTTAAAAAGAGAAGTTAATTTATGTCGAATGTTTCGGATTTTTCTTGAATACAAATGTCGAATGTCGAATGTTTCGGAATTTTCTCGAATACGAATGTGGAATCGGATAGAGAAAATTGTAGGAAATCGAATTCGGATACATCCATTTGACATCCATATTAAAATCGAATACGAATACGGATATCCGTATTTACGTTTTTATCGAATACGAATACGGATGTTTCGGATGTCCAGACATCCATCTCCATCCTTAGTCGCAGCCGTGCAGCATTGCAAGACGGAGCCCATCCCTCGCCTCCATTGCCTCTGCGGTCAGAGCATCATCCAGATGCACAAGATGTCTTGCAACGGCCACCAGCACCCTACCATCGCCATCCCGGATCACCGCGCCCCTGCCACCTGATGATGATTCAACATGGTAGGATGCATCAGTGTTAACTTTACACCAGCCATGTCCAGGTAAAATGGTGGTGGCCATCAAGATGGGAACGGTGGAGCTTTTCAGGGGCACCATCAGGGAGATGGCCGTGGTGTTGGCGTGGGTGGATTTCATGGTGCTTTTCAGGGAGGCAACAATGGAGGGTTTCAAGATGGGCATGGCGGTGGGTTCCAGGGACAGTACCATGGTGATGGACGTGGGTTCCCAACCGGTCCAAATGCTGGAGGATGGAACTCGTCAGCAAATAACTTTCAGCATCCTAACAATTTCCAAGGTAGGGAAAATTGGAATGGTTTCAACAATGCTACTCAGCAGGGACAACATCGCAATGGGAATGGATTTGTGCCTCAGAATCAGGGTGGCTTTGTGCATACAGGAAATGGTGGATTCCATAACAACAACCTTGGTACAGATGGTGGGTTCCCAAATTCACAAGGTGTTGGTCGAGGTTCTGGTGGCATTTTTGGTGGTAGTAATTTTAATGCTAATCAAGTAGCAGGACCTGGCAATGGTGGTACTGATGCTGATCGCAGCTTCAATCCTGGCTATGGGTCAGGAAGGGCAGCAAGAGGGGGTTTCCGGCAGCACGGTCGTGGACGTGACAGAGGCAGAGGAAGGTTTAATGGAGGGCGGGCGCAGCAGCAAGTAGGAATTGGAGGAGGCCGAGGGCAGCAACCACCTTATGTTGGGGCTCGGCCTGATGCTACCAACGTTGTGCCTGTCGCGCCGCCACCAGTGCAACTACCTGTCCAGCCACAAGTCGTTCCAGAGGCTACGGTCCAACCTACTGGGCTGCCAATCAAAGTTGTTGGACAAGGATCGACGAAAGAGAAATGTGATGCAGCGGAGGATGTTTCACAGCAACAATCAAGTGGCAAAGCACCAATGGAGATTGAAGGGGAAGTAATAAAGGGCAAGGACAAAGATAAATGGTGTTTTAGGTGTCGTACTCGAGGTCACCTTGCAGTAGAATGTGTAGCCCAACTTTTTTGCCAAGTCTGTGAGAGTGATGAACAGCCAAGTGTCCCATAAAAAAGAGACCCAGGCCGGTGGCTCATGCGGTGGGTTATGCAGTTGATAACCTCAGCTTCTATCACATTCCACATGCTCCATATTCAACCACAAAGAAAGATGGGATCACTGCATTGATCAAGGTTATTGGAGGCACGCTGACAGAGGAAGAATTAGTGGGTCACTTGAAAAGATTAGTTCCAGGCAATTTCATTTGGGATGTGCAGCTACATGCACCGGATAGTTGGATAGCTCCTTTTCCGTCAAAGAATGAGCTAAAGAGAACAATAAATTTTGGGTCTGCAGATTTGAAGAATGGGCTATCACTGAAATTTGAAGAATTTGAAGAAGAGGAGTATTTTGGTTATGAGCTGCCAACTGTCTGGATGAGGGTACTTAATCTACCAAAAGTGCTTAGAACATATGAGGTACTTTGGGCAATCGGGACAATGTTTGGGGCAACACAAAGGGTCGACATGATCACAACACGGCAAAATGCTTATGGCCGGTTTAAGGTTGCTGTGTTAGACCCAAAGGTGGTGCCAACTGAAATGGATGTTGTCATAGGATCATGCTTTTTTGAGCTCAAGTTCTCTATTGAGCCTTTTGAGAATAGTCAAGGAGCAGCTAACAAGACAGCAGCACCAAACAATGAGGATGATGATGAATCGAGGGGTAATAAAGATGCGGAGATGGAGGAACGTAACAAGAAACTGAAGCATACTCCAGAGGGTTCTTTGTCTAAAAATGCTGCCTTAGAGAACATTGGCGCCTCATCTAGTGGAGGGCCAATGGCTGATGATACGACGGAGGATTGGGAGGATAAAGATGATTTGTTAGATGACTTATGGGGTACAACAGAGGATCACTTGGCTGATGATGTAGACATTCCAGTAATGTCGACAAGCACCGATCCCTTACCTTCAGGAAACCATAGGGAACAGCAAGTGTCTGTGAATGCTGAGGGGTTGGGTGTACTACCGGCCAAGGAGATGGTAAATGACCTGGTGACAGAGGAAGAGAAGGCAATGGCTGTAAGTGAAACTGTGTTTGGTGACAATCAGCAGGCGTCATTGCTCTGTGGTGGTACAGTGCATCCAAAAATTGTGGCTATACACGAAAAATCTCAGAATATTCATCATGCTAGTCCTTCAGTGACTCTCGGACCTACGCTAGACAAGGCCCTAACTGAGTTAAAGGAATATAGCATGGGGAAAGAAAAGTTGCAGGATAGTGTGCAGCCTGAGATGATGTTGACGCCACGTAGGAGGAGCAAACGCAGGGAGGGATCGGTGGACGAGGATTCACTGCAGAGGGCGGAGCGCTTGACTGCTATAAGGAACCTTGAAATCCCAGGAGGTAATAAGTTTAAGAATTCTGTTATTTCTTTTTCAGATGAGTATGTGACAGATAATATTTTGAACATAGGTATCTCTATGGGTAGAGAATCTCATAATGTTCAATCATCTGTTTTACTAATCAAAGACATAGAATTTAATAGATTTAAAGTACCTGTTTCTAAGACTCCTAAGGATAATAGCGTGGATGAAACAGACTCAGATTGTGACATTGATCGTCTTGCTCTTAATCACCTGTGTGGTGATCTAACGGAGGAGCTAATGGATGACAATAATCATGATGATGTTATTCTATCTACCTTACATAAAAAAAGAGCTAGACAGGAAGTTAGACCAAAGAAAAACCGTCTAGGACGAGCAACCAAAAAACAAATCATTTTTAAATGAGAGGTGTTTTTTTGGAATAGCAGAGGTCTTCGGGACTTGGCTAAACATACTTTTCTTTATGATACTTCGGTTAATAGAAATTTAGATTTCATTGCTCTTTTAGAGACTCATAAGAGGGAGTTTTCAGTAGAAGCTTTAGATGGTTTTTGTGGAGGTAAAGATTTTTTTTGGCAGTGGATACCGCCTGCTGGTAGGTCGGGTGGGATTTTGTTAGGAGTCAATATTCAGACCTTTCAGGTAGAAAGTGTTCATAAGGGTGAATTCTTTGTTAAATTCACGCTTAAAAATAAAGAGGATGGTTTTCGTTGGGTTCTCATGGCTGTATATGGAGCAGCTCAACCCGAACATAAAGACCGCTTCCTTGCTGAGTTTATTAATAGCTGTAGTGTCGAGATGTTACCCCTAATGGTGGGAGGGGATTTTAATATAATTAGAAACCCGTTGGAAAAAAATAATGATAGATATGATGGCCGATGGCCACTCCTTTTTAATGCTTGCATTGAAACCTTGAATCTTAGGGAACTCGAGTTATCTGGCCGCAAGTTCACTTGGGCAAACTCAGCCACAGTCCCCACTTTTGAGAAATTAGATAGGATTCTTGTAAGTACTGAATGGGAACAAAAGTTTCCGTTGTCTACGGTCCAAGCACTTACTAGAGAAATCTCAGACCATACACCTTTATTACTACACACTGGGGACGCATCTCACAGAGGCAACAATCCTGCGTTCAAATTTGAATTGGGATGGCTTCTTAAGGATGGTTTCCATGAGTTGGTAACAAATGTTTGGCAAAAAGAAACTAGAGGTGCTTCTCCTATGCAGCGGTGGCAAAATAAAATAAGGTCATTGCGTAGGTTTCTAAGAGGATGGTCCAAGAACTTAGTAGGTGAAAATAGAAAGAAGAAAAACTTTCTGCTCCATAATCTTGATCTTTTGGATAGGAAGGCAGAAGTTGTTATGCTTACCCAGCTAGAATTGGATTATAGACATAATCTATCATCTGAGTTAACAAAGTTGCTTAGGGAGGAAGAGTTGTACTGGCTACAACGATCCAAAGCAACAAAATTGTTACAAGGTGACTGAGAACACAAAATATTTCCAACTTTTAGCTAATGGTAGACATAGAAAAACTAGAATCCATCAATTAGAGCAAGATGAAGGAGTGATTGTTGGTCAGGAGAACTTGAAAACGTATATTACTAATTTCTATAAATATCTTTTTAGTGCACCGGAGAATAATTTCTTTAGCTTAGATGAGACGAATATTGTAGATATTCCACAAGTCACCCAGCTTGAAAATGAAATTCTTACAAACCCCTTTTGTGAAAAGGAGATTAGAGAGGCAATTTTCCAAATGGAACATAATAAAGCACCGGGTCCAGATGGCTTCCCTGCTGGGTTCTATCAGAACTTCTGGGATATCATTAAACCTGACCTTATACAGTTGTTCGATCAGTTCCATAGCGGTAATTTACCTCTTCACAGCCTTAATTTTGGGGTTATTACTCTCTTGCCCAAAAAGATTGATTCAGTTAAAATCCAGCAGTATAGACCTATCTGTTTACTAAATGTTAGCTTCAAATTTTTACAAAGGTTCTCACTAACCGTATTAATCTAGTGGCTCAAAAAGTTATTAGACCTTCTCAAACAGCCTTTCTACCTGGGCGTTATATTTTGGAAGGGGTTGTTGTTCTACATGAGACAATACATGAGCTACATAGCAAAAAGAAAAATGGAGTAATCCTAAAGTTAGACTTCGAAAAGGCTTATGATAAGGTGAAATGGCCATTCCTTCAACAGGTGTTGAGAATGAAAGGTTTTTCACCTCAATGGTGCTCATGGATAGAACAAGTGACTGACAAAGGCAGCGTTGGGGTGAAAGTTAATGATGATGTTGGTCATTATTTCCAAACAAGAAAGGGTGTTAGACAAGGGGATCCCCTTTCACCAATTCTTTTTAACATATTGGTGGATATGCTGGCAATTCTTATAGCAAGAGCTAAAGACAATGATCAATTTAGGGGGGTCATTCCTCACTTAGTTGATGATGGCTTATCCATACTACAATATGCAGATGATACTATTATCTTTATGGAGAATGATTTAGAAGAGGCTAAAAATATGAAGCTACTGCTTTGTGCATTTGAACATCTTTTGGCCTAAAAATCAATTTTCACAAAAGTGAGCTATTTTGTTACGGTACAGCCAAAGAACTGGAGGATGAGTACTCCCAAGTGTTTGGTTGTGATTTAGGATCCTTTCCTTTTAGGTACCTTGGAATTCCAATGCACCATAGAAAACTTAGAAATAAAGACTGGAAGGAAATCGAAGAGAGATTTCAGAAAAAGCTAAGCAATTGGAAAGGAAAGATGCTTTCTGTGGGAGGTCGGTTGATCCTTATAAATTCTATACTTAGTAGCTTATCTATTTTCATGTTGTCCTTCTTTGAAATCCCACGGGGAGTTCTAAAAAAACTAGATTATTATAGATCAAGATCTTTTTGGCAAAGTGATGGACACAAGAAGAAATATAGGTTAACTAAATGGGGAATTCTTTGTACACCCAAAGATCAGGGTGGACTAGGGATACTAGATCTTGACCTACAGAATAAATGCATGTTGAGTAAATGGCTCTTTAAATTAATAAATGGAGATGGGATGTGGCAACAACTCCTTAGGAAAAAGTATTTGAAATACAGAACCATCACACAAGTTGAATATATGCCTGGAGACTCACATTTTTGGTCTGGCCTAATGAAGGTCAAAAAAGAGTTCTTGCATATGGGCAAGTTTAACATTGGTGATGGTAATCAAGTACGTTTCTGGGAGGATGCTTGGCTAGATGCCTCATCTTTCAAAGAGCAGTTTCCGAGTCTATATAGCATTGTTAGAAAGAAAAGTGCTACAGTTGCGAGTGTTTTAGTACAAGGCCTTTGAATGTTGCTTTTAGAAGATCTTTGGTGGGTAATAACTTAAGGGCATGGCAAACGCTAGTAGCCAAAGTTATAAATGTACGCCTAATCGATCAAAGGGACACTTTTCAATGGACTATGTGCCAAAACAGGATCTTTTACAGTTCGCTCAATGTACAGAGCGCTGGCTGTACCAAGCATTGTACCTCGCAAGCATATTATTTGGAAATTAAAATTGCCTCTCAAAGTTAAAATCTTCATGTGGTATTTGATTAAAGGTGTAGCTCTAACCAAAGATAACCTAGCAAAACGACGGTGGAAAGGATGTATGAAGTGTTATTACTGTAATTTAGATGAAACAATACAACATCTTTTTTTTGACTGTAATAATGCTAGATTGATATGGCGAATGGTACAAGTTTCTTTTAATATCGCACCTCCGGTAAATATACATCATTTGTTTGATGGTTGGTTATCCGGAGTGGATAGGAAGCTACGGTACAAGGCTTTGGTTGGGGCTTCAGCACTTTGTTGGGCAATTTGGTTAAGTCGAAATGATCTGGTTTTTAACAGTACAAAAGTTGCTTCTTCTATGGAGGTTTTATACAGAGGACATACTGGATCCGTTTTTGGGGAATGCTGTAGAAAAAGGAGGAACAACCTCATATCCTTTGGGGGTGTCGTGTGCTTGAGACTGCGATCATGGAGGTTTTCGCCAATAATGGCTGGTTTTCCAATAATAGACTTCCTAGTAGTTAATCATGGATGAAACTTTATTTGGTTTGAGGCCCAAGGGGGCGCTTTTGGTTCTTGTGGTTGTAATAAGCAAAACTCCAAACAGCTATATGCATCGATTGTTGCAGAGGCTGGAATATTGAAATATATTCCCGTTTCTAAAAAAAAGCCATGTCCAGGTTTCTCCCATCTCCGCCTCGGTCTCCCTTGACGAGCATCCTTATTCAGGTCCATACACAGCAATTCCTCCACCATTGGTGCTACATGTTTAACTGCAGCTGAAGCATTCCATTTTTCCTTCCCATGTCTCCAAGCATTCCGGCCAGACCACAATGACCAAGCTCCAGAGATAATCAGAGCCGCATCCCTTTCTGAGCATAGATCACCAGCTAGAAGGTGAGTCGTCCAAGTTATCGGGTGTAACTCCGGGATCTTTCACCCTGTGATCTCCTTTGCCGCCTTCCAGAAGCGTATAGGGAAGGTGCAGGTGACTGCAACATGATACAGAGATTCACCCGGCTCCCCACAAGTTTCACAATGATCATCCTGGGACACATGCGCCTTTTCAGTTTACCTTTTGTGGGTACGAAATTGTTGATTGCTCTCCACCAGAAAATTCTCACTTTGGGGGGAACTTTTAATTTCCACAGCGCTGTCCACCACCTTTTGCTGCTCGAGCTCTCAGCTTCATTTGTAGCACACGCCTCCTTCATGTCTTTCTCTCTTTTCAGCAATCGGTAGCAAGAGCGAACAAAGTAGATTCCATTTCTTTCCTGGGACCAAGCTAATACATCATCATTTAGCCGTATCCCTGGTTTCACCTTGAGGATCTCCTCATCATCTGGTCCTATAAATGTGACGTGTCAACCTGTTGAGAATTGATCTCTATGTGTGAATGTAAAGTGAAGGAGCATCTAGGCCCATAATTTGATTTTGGCGATTAATGACAACATGATCATTGCGACTAACGTGTGTTTTGCAGCGGCAATTAATAAGTTAGTGCAATGATGGGCTTTCATGGTACTCTTGGGCCCCATCGTTTGGTTTTCATTGTATGAGTGCAAAGGATATGCGCAAATACTAAGTAAAAGCTAGTTTCAAGTGTCGATTGGAGTTGAGAGACACTTGAATTAGTTTAGGTCTTTATTTTTCCTTCGGCCATACTATTAAGGGGGCAAAGAGTAGTAGCTTGACCTAGGTGAGCCATAGAGGTTAGGTGTGATGCACACTTGTGAAATTGGCACTAGGTAGCTTAGATGAAGGCTAGAAGTACAATAGAGAAGACCCAAAACTTAAAGAAATTGAATTGGACAAGTTTTGGCAAGACATAGAGCACCGGAGCATCTTTGGCGGAGCACCGGAGCAATTCCAGCTAAGCATTGGACAATCCTGTGCTAAGGCTTTCGTTACTCTCTGTTTGAAGGAAAAAAATGGAGCATCAATCTATCCGGTGCTAAGGCAAGGAGAGCACTGGACCAATCATGGAATTTGACAGGGTTTGGGTGCATTTCTGTGCACAAATAGCACCGACTGATATGACGCTGGCTCAGAGGAGCAGCGAATGAGTCGGTGCTCATCGACTCGGCTCGCCGTCGGCTCAAATTCGGCTCTGGCAGAGAATTTTGAGGACCCAGTGTGTCCGAGGACCGGTGGATGGTCGCTTCCTGGTGTGATGAGTGATTGACAACGTGGTGTGGATTGACGTTTCCCTTGGCTCAAGTATTGCAGGTGTAGAATGCGGCTTGGTTGCATTGGTGCAGGTGAAGAACAGGCGCGAAAGGTCTTAGCCATGGCGGCCTCCGAGGAGCGGAGAGACAAGTAGGCTTGGTTCGAGGGACCCGATGGCCGGTGGATCAAGTGCGGTTCACATGCTGGCAAGAACGAGCAAGGGGACGTGGTTCCGGTGCGAGGTAGCGGCTCACAACCGAAGCTCGTACGCGGACGAGAAGCCGGCGCAAGGTGGCGGCTAACAACCGAAGTTTGCGCGCGGGGTTTGGTGATTTGGCCACAAAATCATCGGTGGACGGTTTCCCTTGGTTTGGGCCTCAAAACCAAGGACCGAGGACTCGACGAGGCGGACTTGGGCAGCTGGGCCTGGCTGGGCTGTCAGGGGCGGTTTAACCGCCCCCCAGGGCCGGTTTAACCGCCCCCCCTGGGCTGGCCCAAAACCGGCGTCGAGGAGCTTCGATCCGGAGGACACGCGGCGTGACTGCAAGGCTTGCGTCGGAGGGAAGCTAGCTTGCAGTGGAAGGTGCCCGAGCCGGAAAATATCTGAAGACCAAATGTCAAATTTGCCCCTGAGGGGTATGTATCAATTAGGGGTAGTTTAGTCTTTAGGACACCACCACTTGGACTACTAATATGCCCCTTCAGGGCTGGTGGCTGTCATCTCTCTAGTTATCTCTTTAGGTTTTACTTTGAACTTGTTTTCCCCTTCATCCCCTCCACCTAGAACTACTTCGAATCATTCCTAGTTTGTATAGGTGAATTCATGGTTATGTGATTGAGTTTGTGCTGCTCATCTTTGTGCCATGATTTGATTTCCCGAGCTCCCTTTTCTTTTTCTATTTTCGTGGGTATTTTCGGAGCTATTTTTGGGGGATTTTCGTTCTTCTTGTTCCCGAGCGTTTTCTCTCGGATTTCTTTGGGGGATTCACGTATGAGTGCCTTGTGCCTCTTTTGCTGGTGATCCTTTGCCCCCAAACGCCGAGAATCGCTCAGGATTTGAGATTTTCGGGATGAACTCGAGGTCATGGTGTTCTTCGCGAGATCTGCGATTCCGGGAGTTGTACTGAGTTAGAGGCCGAGATCTTTTGGGAAAACACTCCACTGGAGGTCTAGATCATCTGACCAAAATCTCGCCTCAAGAGCTCAAGCGGTTTGGGAGATCCACTTTTGTTTTGACTTTTCCCGAGGCTCCCAGGCCCGGGCGGTTTAACCGCCCCCCCTGGCCGGTTTAACCGCCCCCCCTGGGTGTGTTAGATCGAGCCGAGTTTCGGGTCGTTTTGGTGTTCGATTCGATTGGTTCGAGTTCCGCTGCTCGTTTCTTGTTCCTAGGGTCAGTAGCTTGACAGTGGCTACGTGATCTTGGCAAGATTGTTCTCGGAGGTTTCGGAGTTGTTTGGGAGAATAGCCGGATTGTTTGGAAAGATTTTTTATCGGCTCCCATTCACTCCCCCCCTCTCTGGTCGCCGTTTCGGTCCTTCAATTGGTATCAGAGCCGGTTACGGGTCTTTGCGACTCTAACCAGTCTAAGATCCAAAGATGGCGTACCAAGATCGGGGTTCCGGGCCTCCGCACTTCGATGGGAAGAACTACCCGAACTGGGTTGCGCGTATGGGCGCTTTCTTGCGAGGCAAAGGAAAGTTGCTGTGGGATGTGACGAAAGATGAAAACTATGTCAATCCCACCAACTTAGATGCCCAGGATGCAAAGGATAGGTTTGAGGCAAACGCTAGAGCTGTTGACTACTTGTTCCGTTCTTTGTCTGCCGAGGAGTTCGAGCGTGTTTTGGGCGAGGACCTAGCTTGCCAGATCTGGCAGAAGCTCAAGGTAGCCCACGGTGGTGATAGCCATGTCAAGGCTAGGCTGTTCTCGATGTACAGGAGAGAGTATGAAAACTTTGCTCATTTGCCAGGAGAGTCTGTTGATGCTTTGTTTCAGCGTTTCACTTCGATTGTCAACAACATGAAAGCCAACATTACCGTGCTCCCATACTCGGATCATGACCGAGCTATCAAGCTCCTGCAAGCACTTGATAGATCCGTGTGGGGTGCCAAGGTTGAGGCGATCATGGAGTCGGCAAACTATGAGACTCTTTCTGTTGATGAGCTTTTCTCGAAGTTGAAGTCTTCTGAGGTTGACAGGCAGTTGCTTGCCAAGGCTAAGAGTCCGACTGATCCCCATAGTCTGGCTCTAGTCGGTGGCTCTGGATATGGACATGCTAACACTCCTAGACACTTTGCTTTGTCTTCTCTTGTGTCCCTTCCAGATGAAGAGTATGAGGTGCTGAGCGAGGAGGATCTCGCGTTGCTCACGAGGAGGTTCGAGAGGATGTACCAGAACCGCAAGGGTTCGAGGCGTGCCGGGAGTACGTGCTACAGATGCGGGAAGATGGGCCACTTCATCGCCGAGTGCCCCGAGGAGATCAAGAACGACTACAACCGCAAGCACCGCCCGCGAGACGACCACAAGCACCGTCCCAAGGACGAGTACCGCGCCAAGAACAAGAACAAGGACGAGAGAAGATCCAAGAACAAGCACGGTGGACACAAGAAGAACAGATCTCGAGCGATGGTGGCTGATGCGAGCGACATCGACACAAGCTCCACCAACACGTCGTCAAGCTCAAGCAGTGAAGATGAAGACCGCGGCCGCCGCAAGGAGAAGAAGAGCTTGAACCGCAACTTCAACGGCATCTCCTTCGCCGCCGTCGACTACTGCACCATGGCGCACGACTCCGTGAAGGGCAAGGACGACTCCGACTCCGACTCCGAGGATGAGGTATTGACAGATCCCACCTCTTTGCGTCAGGAGATTGCTAGGCTAGAGCAGTTGGTCGATAACCGCGATGATGTGCTTAGGAAGACCAACAAAGAGAAGAGGGAGTTTAGGTCTTTGCTAGGAGAGTCCAAGGATAGAGTGGCTGAGCTTGAGACCTTGCTTTCTGAGACTGGAAAGAAGGCCATGGAGTTTGAGTCTTTGCTTTGCGAGTCTAGGGAGAGAGCAGCTTCGCTTGAGTCTGAGATTGCTGTTTTGAAAGATGCTCCTCTTGTGTCTGATGAGGTAGAGTGCTCGTTCTGTGATGTGCATATTGCTGATCTTGTTGTGCTCAAGGAAAAACACATGAACTGCTTGGATGAACTAGAGAGTGCTAGAGTTGAGCTTGCTGAGTTGAAGTCTAGGTCATCTTTGCTAGGTGCTTGTACTTCTTGTCCTGCTTTGCATGCTCAGTTGCTTGAATCACGCACCATGATTAGTTCACTTGAAGCACAACTTAAATCACCCATTGCGAATTCCTGTTCTGCTTGTGATGTTGTTGCTTTAAAGAATGTTGAGCTAGAACAGTGTGTGAATAGATTGGAGGGTGAGAACGATGAGCTGAGACAGTGTTTGGGTTGGTTGTCTGGTCGTGAGCCTCAGCTCAAGATGTTGATTGCGAGTTTCAAGAGAGCTGATGGTTGTGGGCTTGGTTCTGAGAAGGTTGGTGAGAGTAGTGGTGAGAGAGAGAGAGATCCAGAGAGCTCCACCGCAAACATTCCCACAAACCCACCAAAAACCATTCTCAAGAACACCTTTACACCCAAACCAAACCACCTGCTGAACAAGCTTGACACCACTCCAGATCCTCCCAAGTTTCCACCTAAGTCAGAGAACTTTCAGAGGAGAGTGACCTTTGTGAGGAGTGGGGTTTACCAGCCGAGAGAGAGGGCACAGCCGAGAGAAACCCCAAAGCCAAAGCCAGTCCGCTTCCATTGTGAGCATTGTGGAAGGGATGGTCACCTTGAGGAGTTTTGTTGGAGGAAGAAGAGGGAGGTGAGAAGAGAGAAGGAGGTGGGGAACAGGGACAGGTACTACTCTTCTCGTAGTGTGCCTGTGTCTCGTTCACCCTGGCCGAGAGGCGACGCGTTTGTGCGTACAGTTCCTGCAGTTGCTAGTCGTGGTGTTCCTGTTGTTCGTGAGTTTGCTAGGCGGCCTCCGTTTCGCGGTCAGTTTGGTTCAGGGAGGTTCGACCGTAGCTTTGAGGCTAGGAGAGAGTCTAGGCCACGTTTTCCCCCGCGTGGTGCTAGAGGTCCGATGGTGAGAGACGAGAGGGTGTCACGCGGTAGAGCTGATTTTGCTAACCCTTCTTTTGAGCAGATGGCCCGACACTGGTTTGACTCGTTCTGTGCTAACCCCAGTGTCGAGTCATTTGCTCATTCTCGTTCTCGGTTCTGATTGTGCAGGTGGGAGGCTTGGAGAACTTTTGGTTGATGGATTCTGGCTGCTCGAGACACATGACAGGTAATGGTAAGTGGTTCTCCAGTCTCACCCCGGTGGTGTCCAGGCAGTACATCACTTTCGGGGATAAGGGTAGAGGTAGAGTTTTGTCAGAGGGTGCTATTCAGGTGAGCGACACTTTCATGTTGAAGCGAGTTGCTCTTGTCAAGAATCTTGGTTTCAATTTGCTCTCAGTTTCTCAGCTTCTTGATGAGGGTTATGAGGTTCGCTTTAAACGTGGTGATTCGAAAATTCTTGATTCTCGAGGTGACCTTGTGTGTATGATCATTCCTGAGGGACAGATTTTTCGTGCTGATTTTTCTCGATCTTTTGGTCCTTCACGTTGTTTGATCGCTGGTACTTCTTCTGAGCTTTGGAAGTGGCATAGGAGATTGGGTCATGTGAGCTTTGATTTACTCACACGCTTGAGTGCTCTTGACCTTATCCGAGGATTGCCAAAGCTCAAGTTCGAGAAAGATTTGGTTTGTGCACCGTGTAGGCATGGAAAAATGGTTGCTGCTTCTCACCCACCTTTGACCGATGTTATGACTGAGCGTCCAGGGGAGCTTTTGCACATGGATTTGGTTGGCCCCGCTCGAGTTCGCTCAGTTGGTGGGAAGTGGTATGTTCTTGTGGTTGTTGATGACTTTTCTCGGTATGCGTGGGTGTTCTTTCTGGCGTCGAAGGATGAGACTTTTGATTTTGTTCGAGATCTGATTTTGAGGTTGAAAAACGAGAGTAATGGTGGTGCCATGAGAGCTATTCGTAGCGACAATGGTACGGAATTTAAGAACACTCGTTTTGATGCCTTCTGTCGTGATCTTGGTCTTGAACATCAATACTCGTCGCCATATGTTGCTTGTCAGAATGGTGTTGTTGAGAGAAAGAACAGAACACTTTGTGAGATGGCTAGGACGATGCTAGATGAGCATAGGACTCCTAGGAAGTATTGGGCAGAAGCGGTGAACACGGCTTGCTATGTGTCAAATCGGATTTTCCTTCGTGCTTTCAAGAAGAAAACTTGCTATGAGCTTTTCATGGTCGTTCCCCCCGTGTGAGTCACTTTCGGGTTTTTGGTTGCAAGTGTTTCATCTTGAAGAAAGGAAATTTGGACAAGTTTGAGTCTCGTTCGATGGATGGAATTTTTCTTGGTTATGCTAATCATTCTCGAGCATATCGTGTGCTCAATCTTGAAACTAACCAAATCATGGAGACTTGCGAAGTCACCTTCGACGAGACCATTCCGTGTAGCTCTTCTGCTTTTGAGTGTGCAGGTGATGATGACTTGGGACAGCCCATCTTTGAGGAAGAACAGCCTGATGATGAAGATGATGAGGAATTTCAGGCACCGTGTGGAGATCGTGTACCTTCTACTTCCACTACTACCACGACGTTCGACGACGGCCCCTCTGCTACACCTTCGTCGAGTCGCGCACCAGATCGAGATCAAGTGGAAGCTGATGTTGAGGGGGAGGCAATCTCGAGGCGAGAAGCTCCCCGGCTGGTACAGAGGGATCATCCACCTTCGAAGATCATCGGGAACATGGATGAACGCACTACACGGTCGAGGTCACAGAACATCTCTCATTATGCTCATTCTGCTTTTGTCGCGTCTTTTGAGCCCAAAAATGTTGGACACGCTTTATCTGATTCCGATTGGGTCAATGCCATGCATGAAGAGCTAGAAAACTTTGAGAGAAATCAGGTGTGGAAGTTAGTAGAACCACCTCCAAATTGCCATCCCATAGGAACCAAGTGGGTGTTCAAGAACAAGAGGGATGAGAGTGGTGAGATTGTGAGAAACAAAGCGAGGTTGGTTGCTCAGGGGTTTTCACAGCAGGAGGGGATAGATTATGAGGAGACATTTGCTCCTGTTGCCCGTTTGGAGGCAATTCGGATCCTTCTAGCATTTGCAGTTGCTAAAGGGTTCAAATTGTACCAAATGGATGTGAAGAGTGCCTTCTTGAATGGGGTGATCGAGGAAGAAGTGTATGTGAGGCAGCCCCCGGGTTTTGAGAGTGAGAGATACCCACACCGAGTGTACAAACTCCACCGAGCTTTATATGGCCTAAAGCAAGCACCCAGAGCGTGGTATGGTAGATTGAGAGGGTTCTTGCTTAGCAAGGGGTTTGTGATGGGGAAGGTTGATAAGACGCTCTTCTTGCTGAGAAATGGCAAAGATCTTTTAATCGTTCAGATTTACGTGGATGATATCATTTTTGGTGGCTCTTCTCATGATCTTGTTGCCAAGTTTGCAGATGATATGAGCAGGGAATTTGAGATGTCGATGATGGGAGAGTTGCAGTTCTTTCTCGGGCTGCAGATCAAGCAAACCAAGGATGGGACATTTGTGCACCAAAGCAAGTACACCAAGGACATTCTCAAGAAATTCGACATGAGCGACTCCAAGCCGATGACTACGCCGATGAGTACGACTACAGCTTTGGATGCGGATGAGGACGGAGAACCAGTGGACCAGAAGGAGTACCGGAGCATGATCGGCTCCCTCCTCTACTTGACGGCGACGAGGCCGGACATACAGTTCAGCGTGTGTCTGTGCGCTCGTTTTCAGGCTTCACCGAGGACTTCACATCGTCAGGCCGTCAAGAGGATTTTCAGGTATCTCAAGTTTACTCCTGAGCTGGGTCTTTGGTATTCTGCCGATTCCACTCTTGCACTTCATGGTTTTTCTGATGCGGATTTTGCTGGATGTCGTGTTGATCGCAAGTCTACTTCTGGTCAGTGTCAGTTTCTTGGATCGTCTCTTGTGTCTTGGTCTTCTCGCAAGCAGTCTAGCGTAGCCCAATCCACCACTGAAGCCGAGTATGTTGCTGCTGCTAGCTGTTGTTCTCAGTTGCTTTGGATCACATACACCTTGAGAGACTTTGGCTTAGACATGTCCCATGTTCCACTTCTTTGTGATAGCACCAGTGCCATAAGCGTAGCCAAAAATCCCGTGCTTCATTCCAAAACCAAACACATAGAAGTGAGGTACCACTTTCTGAGAGATCATGTGGAGAAAGGAGATATTGAGCTTGCCCACGTTTCTACCCAAAACCAGCTTGCAGACATTTTCACTAAGCCACTTGACCAAGTCACCTTCACCCGCTTGCGAGGGGAACTTGGTGTGTGTGCGGTTTTCTGAGCTGAGTTTTGGAGGCTTCTCTTGTAGCATATGTATATTTGTGTACCATCTTTGTATCTTGATGTGTATTTTTTCTTGCTTTTGTATCTTGATTTCATCTTTTGTATCATATCTTAGGATGAGCTTCTCCTATATGCAGTGATTTGTACAACTTGCTACATTTTAGAGTTTAGGCAGGCTGGCTAGGGATTGATTGGATGGATGGCTATGCTCTTGATGGTCTTGATATATTCTGTTGAGATAGCTTCTTTTAGAATTAAAATGACAAACTGAACTTAATTCCTACACCCATGAGTAAATGCCTTTGCATGTCTTGTTTGAAGCCGAAATGGCTATATCTTGCTTAAGATCATGTTAGGGTGTGTTATTCTTTTCAATTGGGTCAAAGACCTTTGTCATTGTAAATGTTTAGCCCATGCTTTATCTTGTGGAGGAGCATAAGCTTCTTTCTGTCGCAAAGACATTTCATGTACCATGCTTAACTTGAAAAACTTGAAAAATGAGATGTCTATGCATGAAAGAAGAAAGTTGAGAAAAAGATATATATGCAGAAAATTATGCTCATGTCTCTATGCTTTCACCATTGCACACACTTGCACACATGGGTGCTAAGCGGTTGCATGTTGTTTGCCGGAGAAGTCTCCCATGAGAAGTGAACACATGGCTCCGTGCTTTGACATGACATGAGGTAGA
Organism: Urochloa ruziziensis; assembly: GCA_015476505.1. Taxonomy (NCBI): domain Eukaryota; kingdom Viridiplantae; phylum Streptophyta; class Magnoliopsida; order Poales; family Poaceae; genus Urochloa; species Urochloa ruziziensis. The sequence goes on from WEIB01000664.1 coordinate 24,144, forward strand.
ACTTGGGCGTTTATGATGATCTTTTGTCAAGAATGCTTGTCCTTTCATGATTTTGGTGAGATGAAGTTTATTTTTGCTTAAACAATCCATGGTTAGGACTTTGCTCATGTGGTGACCTTTTTGATAAAAATCCACAATTTGCTCATGGCTTTGTCAATTGGATATATGTCTTCACCTTCTTGATGGCAATGCCCGTGTGACATGATGAACTAGCTGGTATGCCTCTTCTCTAACTTGTAGCATTTTGTATTGCTCATTGTATATTTGAGAAGCTTGTAGTTGCATTTTGTACATTTTGCCTTGATGTGTGCATTGTCAACAAGGGGGAGAATTTCTGGAGCATTTGGCAAGGGGGAGTCGCTGCTAATTTAGAAGAAAGATTTTGCTCTAGATTTTGTCGAAATTATGTGAGAGGTTGAAGTTTTTGCCCAAATGAGGTTTTCTGGAAATTTGCGAAGTTTCTGAGAGTTTGATCATTGGAATATCTTGCTGGGCATATTTGGAAGGTTTTCAAGTTGGAACGGCATCGTTGCGAGTTGGTTTGTGCAAATTTGGGTTTTTGCACTTTGGTCATCTGCCAGGGGCGGTTAAACCGCCCCCCCTGGGCGGTTTAACCGCCCCTGTGCTGAGTGCACATGAGTTGTGTTGGTTTGAGCCATTTTCGAGTGATTTTCGCACGCACAAGTTCACTTGTTCAGGGGGAGTTGCATCTTTGCAGGGGGAGTGCTTTGAAGTCCTGAAAAGTGAGTTGGAGATTTTGAAGTTTGTGATTTGTGCTTTGTGCTTTTGCTCTTTTGCCGATGGTGTTGAGCCCTTTCGCTTCTTCTTGAAGGGTCGGCGTTTCTGGAGCTTTCTCTTGCTAAGTGACTTTTGATTTGGCTTGTTCTTGCTTTTAGTCACTTGCTTGAGTCTTGTTTTCGATTTCTTTTACATTTTCTTTATATCAATTGGTTACTATGTGTGTGTTGTCAATGCACTCATCAAGGGGGAGATTGAGGACCCAGTGTGTCCGAGGACCGGTGGATGGTCGCTTCCTGGTGTGATGAGTGATTGACAACGTGGTGTGGATTGACGTTTCCCTTGGCTCAAGTATTGCAGGTGTAGAATGCGGCTTGATTGCATTGGTGCAGGTGAAGAACAGGCGCGAAAGGTCTTAGCCATGGCGGCCTCCGAGGAGCGGAGAGACAAGTAGGCTTGGTTCGAGGGACCCGATGGCCGGTGGATCAAGTGCGGTTCACATGCTGGCAAGAACGAGCAAGGGGACGTGGTTCCGGTGCGAGGTAGCGGCTCACAACCGAAGCTCGTACGCGGACGAGAAGCCGGCGCAAGGTGGCGGCTAACAACCGAAGTTTGCGCGCGGGGTTTGGTGATTTGGCCACAAAATCATCGGTGGACGGTTTCCCTTGGTTTGGGCCTCAAAACCAAGGACCGAGGACTCGACGAGGCGGACTTGGGCAGCTGGGCCTGGCTGGGCTGTCAGGGGCGGTTTAACCGCCCCCCAGGGCCGGTTTAACCGCCCCCCCCTGGGCTGGCCCAAAACCGGCGTCGAGGAGCTTCGATCCGGAGGACACGCGGCGTGACTGCAAGGCTTGCGTCGGAGGGAAGCTAGCTTGCAGTGGAAGGTGCCCGAGCCGGAAAATATCTGAAGACCAAATGTCAAATTTGCCCCTGAGGGGTATGTATCACTTAGGGGTAGTTTAGTCTTTAGGACACCACCACTTGGACTACTAATATGCCCCTTCAGGGCTGGTGGCTGTCATCTCTCTAGTTATCTCTTTAGGTTTTACTTTGAACTTGTTTTCCCCTTCATCCCCTCCACCTAGAACTACTTCGAATCATTCCTAGTTTGTATAGGTGAATTCATGGTTATGTGATTGAGTTTGTGCTGCTCATCTTTGTGCCATGATTTGATTTCCCGAGCTCCCTTTTCTTTTTCTATTTTCGTGGGTATTTTCGGAGCTATTTTTGGGGGATTTTCGTTCTTCTTGTTCCCGAGCGTTTTCTCTCGGATTTCTTTGGGGGATTCACGTATGAGTGCCTTGTGCCTCTTTTGCTGGTGATCCTTTGCCCCCAAACGCCGAGAATCGCTCAGGATTTGAGATTTTCGGGATGAACTCGAGCTCATGGTGTTCTTCGCGAGATCTGCGATTCCGGGAGTTGTACTGAGTTAGAGGCCGAGATCTTTTGGGAAAACACTCCACTGAGGTCTAGATCATCTGACCAAAATCTCGCCTCAAGAGCTCAAGCGGTTTGGGAGATCCACTTTTGTTTTGACTTTTTCCCGAGGCTCCCAGGCCCGGGCGGTTTAACCGCCCCCCCTGGCCGGTTTAACCGCCCCCCCTGGGTGTGTTAGATCGAGCCGAGTTTCGGGTCGTTTTGGTGTTCGATTCGATTGGTTCGAGTTCCGCTGCTCGTTTCTTGTTCCTAGGGTCAGTAGCTTGACAGTGGCTACGTGATCTTGGCAAGATTGTTCTCGGAGGTTTCGGAGTTGTTTTGGGAGAATAGCCGGATTGTTTGGAAAGATTTTTTATCGGCTCCCATTCACTCCCCCCCTCTCTGGTCGCCGTTTCGGTCCTTCAAATTTAATTACCACCGATTGATACGGTGGTCAGTGTGTGTGAGCATCGAATGAGTCGGTGCTCCATGTCAGTTACCGTTGAAGTTCAAACTCAGGCGAGCACCGTTTTGTCCGGTGCTCTGATCAATACACCACCGAATGAGTCGGTGGTCACTGTAACACCCTCAAAAATTAAGTAGAATTAATTTAGGGTTATTTAGATAAATACTAGATTTATTATGATAATTATATATTTAATAGGAAATAAATATAGTTAATAAACCTAGCCCAAACTCCCTCTTCTTTCCCCCGAGCACGTCTACGCCGCTCCACCGCCCCTCTATCCTCCCACTGGTCACCAACGTGCTCGCCGCAGTCTCCTCTCTTGCCGCAAGGCCGCCGACGAGCTCTAGCACCGGAACGGCTTACTCCGGCGAGTCCCGCGGCGGCGCAAATGGCGCCCGCGGCAGCGCCGCCTCCACCTCCCGAGCCGGTGCGCCGCCGTCGCCAGCCGTCACTGCGTCGTCCCCTCTCTCTCTCAGCTTAACCTGACAAGCGGGCCCAGCTGCCAACGCCATCACGCCCCGCCGTCCGCTCCCTCCACCCTGCGCACGGTCCATGTGGACCGAAGACCCCGTGTGCACCTCGGCCCACGACCGGTCCATAGCGCCGTGGCCGCGCTGGCTGGGTGGACATGGTCCACTGAGCCGTTGGCCCAGAGGCGCGCGGTCCACCGCGCCCATGGCGCTGGCGCACAGAACAGTGCGCACCGTGGGTCCCACCGACCCACATCGGCCGACCCCACCCCTGTTAGCTCTGGCAAATTGCTAGGTACACCCCGGTAAGTGTACACACAAGTGTATTTAGAGCCCTTCCTCACTTCCAAAAATTCCCCAAAAATACAAAATACTAGAAATATTCCTAAGCCTATTAGTACCATCCAATCCTTTTTAGCATGTCATTAGACCCTAAACTCAATCATGCTAGTTTCTAACCAATAAGAGGCCTCCATTAGTGTACCCAGAAAATCCCCTTTTCCATGTCTTAGCCCCATAAATCCCCAGAAAATTCCCATAAATATTAGGAATTATTCTAAGCATTTCCATATGCTTATTTCCATAATATTTATATCCTAAGCCAGCCCCGCCATCATATCACCCAAATCCCCGCCGTTACGCCGCCCGTATAAACCATAACCCCGTCAAAACCCCCGTCGTCATACCGTCCGTCCGTAGACCTCTAAGTATCAATCCTAGCCGTCATGCTGCCCAGAGTTGAATAAGGACTTTCTAGAAACCAATAATCACCGTTCCAGCCATTCTCCAGGGAATTATTTAATAATTCTATTCAAAATCCCCATCCTTTAATCCATTAATTATTGTATATAATTAATGGGTCATTAATCCAATCTCTAGTCATTAACCCTTAGGGAAATCCTTCAATTCTCCGCCTTTCTTTCATTCTCCTTTTCCTTTTACGAATTGATTGGTGTATTGTTATACTGATTGTTATTTTCCTGTATTGTATCGATAGCATGACCGGGCCCCGACGAGACGCCGAAGCTCCAGAAGGCCCGAAGCCCAGCCCGGTCAACATACGGTATACGCCCGCGTAAGGACGTCTAAGGACCGACAATGAAGGCAAGTCTCACCAATAATATCACCAACTAAACTTTACCATTTTTGCAGCATAAGCTATATGGGGCATGATCTGAGGATATGCCCAGCATCGCTGTAGATGTAGGTTGTTATCTTGCTTTAAGATTAGGAGTGGAAGGATGATCCCAAGGAGGGGATTCTATCCTAAGAGCCACTCTGATCCAACAAAGGACCGGTTCATGGGAGAGTCTTTCTAATGCCCCGTACAACCACACATGCCAAAATGGTATGGCCTTCGGGAATACCTATTTATGTGAGGCCTTGACTCACACCCCACTAGCGAGCACTAGTAAACTATCCCAAGGGGCCACGGCGGGCAACGGGTATGCTGGAAACAGCCCTAGACAGAGGGCTGAGACTGGTCGGCACGGGTCGCATGTGACAGGGCTGGTAGGTCCCATGGGCGATGCATGCCCACTTATTATGATGCATCCATACCTGGGTTGATGTCTTTTTGTGGACGAATATGCGTGTCGGTGATATTATCTCCGGCAGTCTTCCACGGGGTAGCCCACGAAAGTGATTTGTAATGCAGGGAAGATCGCAAAGATCGGAAGCAGGATGGTTAGGATGGACAGACACAGGGGTTTATACAGGTTCGGGCCGTCGACTCGACGTAATACCCTACGTCCTGTCTTGGGGTGTTGTATTGCGTGTTTTGGTGATTCGAGTTGGCCTGAGTTGTGGTTCAGATGTTTTTTGAGGGGGTCCCTGCCCGCCTTATATATCGGGGGGCAGGGTTACAAGTCGGTTTGTACCCGATCCTATCTCTAAGAACCCTTTCCTTTTTTACAATAATTCCTATTCCAACTAGGACTTCTCCTTCCAGATCCTTCCTCTGTGCGCCGACTTGTCCCGCACGTCTTCAGGTCCAGAATGGTGGGCTGGGCCGCCCCCTTTCGGTGGGCTGCCAAGCTTGCTCGTGAGGCACCCGGGTACTATATCCCCCACAGTAGCCCCCGAGCACTTCTTGACCGATCGTTGGCTGTAATTGATCTGTCTTTTCTTCCATGATCTGAATGCTCCAAGTTGTCTAAGATCTCATCCGAGTGGTTTCGAAGAAGATCCGAGTGGTTTCGAGAAGATCCGAGTGCAAGCTCAGACGTTCCTAAAAACAATTCTTCAATTATAGCCATAGTAAGGGGAAGGAGTGCTCTTCTTCACGACGCGACAGCGAAGTGAATACACTTAGCCCCGGGCTTGGGCAATTTTATATGAAATTGGCCAAAGGTCTTCAACTTTTATCCATCTGTATCTTGATCTTCATATGGTGTGCACCTCCAGGTGCACCCATTGGGTGTAGCCCCCGAGCCTTGAGCAGGATAGAATATTCTGATCGAGGGTCAATAAATAAATATTATGAATCTCTATTCGAACTTAATCCATCAATGGTGTGCACCTCCAGGTGCACCCCCTTGGGTGTAGCCCCCGAGTCTTGTTACGACTCAGCATGATCGTGTCAAGACTCTGAAAGCCATTGAATTCCGACTGATCTTTTCAGCCCCCATGCCTCTGGACATGGAATTTTAGATAATCTTTTCCTTCA
>WEIB01000665.1:0-33988 GCA_015476505.1 Urochloa ruziziensis
TCCCCCCTTCTCTCTAATTAATAACTAATTATAATTAACTAATTAATACAACAATTGATCACTAATTAATTCTCTAATTAATTTCTTAGCACTCCCCCTTGATCAATTGCTTCTTGAGATCTTGTAAACAGTCCATGAGTGAATCTTTTATTCTTCAGGAATTGTATAGGGAAAACTCCTCCAAAAACCTTGTAGGAAAAACTTGAGGAGAACCTAACTTTATGTGTATATGCCATCAAAACTCCTTTAAAACCTAGTGGGAATAACATAAGGAGAAAATGATATGGCATATGCGATTACTGTCTCTTTCTAAACTTATATGAGAAAACCCTTGAAAGGAAAACTCATAATAAAGTTTGAGATCAATAGTATGATCTGTGGATCATATTTAGATAATCTCCCCCAAAACCCGATGGGAAAATATAGGAAAAATTATATGTATTGAATATCATCCCTTTAAAAACCCTGATGGGAAAAATTAGATGATATCACATATATGAGTGCTTTGAGAAGCATATTGCCTCATTAAAAACCTATATATAAGAAAAACTGATAGGATAACTTATTAGGAAAAGAGTACTATATATGTATAGAATCAAAAGATTATATTTGGGAATTGATTACTCCCCCTGATGCTTGCAAGTCCCTAAGTCGTCTCATACCAATTCCAAAAACATATTTCTGGAATAATGAAGTTGGTAGAGATTTAGTGAATAAATCTGCAAGATTGTCACATGACTTAGTTTGCAATATATCAATTTCCCCATTTTCTGTAACTCATGAGGATAAAATAATTTAGGAGCAATGTGCTTTGTGATATTGCTCTTTATATAACCTGCATCCATTTGTGCAATACAAGCAGAATTATCTTCATAGATAATTGTTGGATCCATGATCGATCCAATATCACATGACTGTTGTATGTGATTAATCATTCTACGAAGCCATACACATTCACGTGATGCTTCAAATAATAATGCAATTATTTCAGAATGATTTGTAGATGTGGCTACAAGAGTCTGTTTTGATAACTTCCAAGATATAACTGTTCCACCATGTAAGAATACAAAACCAGTTTGAGATCTGGCATTATGTGGATCAGATAAATAGCCAGCATCTGTATATCCAACCATAGTCTTATCTTGGTCAAATTTGTGAAATAGGCCAAGATCAATTGTACCTTGTAAATATCAGAAGATATTCTTAACTCCTGTCCAATGACGTTTGGCTGGTGTTGCGCTATATCTAGCCAACAAATTAACCGCAAATGCAATATCAGGTCTTGTGAAATTTGCGACATACATAAGTGCTCCAATAGCACTTAGATACGGGACCTCTTGTCCTAGTATCTCTTCATCATCATCCTTTGGTCTAAATTGATCTTTGTTGATATCAAGAGATCGAACGACCATAGGTATTTTAGATGGATGAGATTTATTCATATTAAATTTCTGCAATATTTTCTGAATATATGTAGATTGACGAATTAATATCCCTGTAGGGAGATGCTCAAGCTGAAGGCCTAAACAAAATTTGCTTTGACCCAAACCTTTACTTTCAAATTCCGTAGTAAGATGTTTGCGTGCTTCATCTATATCTTGTGTATTTCCAATGATGTTGAGATCATCAACATACACAGATATAATACAAAATCCCGTTGATGATTTCTTTATGAATACACATGGGCAATCATCATTGTTGGAAAAACTCTTCTGTAGAAGGAATTCCTTAAGTCGGTTGTACCACATTCTTCCCGACTGTTTTAAGCCATAGAGTGACTTTTGAAGTTTTACACAATACATGTTGCATGAATGATTTTTATTCGGAATATCAAGTCCTTCAGGAACTTTCATATAAATATCCGAATCTAGTGACCCATAGAGATATGATGTCACTACGTCCATGAGATGCATGGATAGACCTTTCTGTGCTGCCAATGATATTAAATATCAAAAAGTTATTCCACTCATAACTGGAGAGTATGTTTCATCGTAATCGATGCCAGGTTTCTGCGTAAACCCTTGTGCTACGAGCCACGCTTTGTATCTCACCACCTCATTGTTTTCATTCCTTTTACGGACAAAACCCCATTTTGATCCTACGGGAAAAATTTTACGAGGAGTAGGTATTACTGCGGAAAATACCTCTCGTTTCTTGAGCGAGCGCAATTCTGCGTCGATTGCTTCCTTCCATTTGATCCAGTCTGAGCGCTTGATGCACTCTGCCATGGTCTTAGGATCTGGATCCGGTTGGAGGTCACTTGCAATCTTAGACGAGAAATAAATGTCGACAACTGTAGTCTTTCTATAGAATGATTCTCCAGAATCAATATAGTTGATGGAAATTTCTTTAACCCTTTGTGACTCTTCAATATTTCCCGTTGTATAAGAGTCAAGGTCTTACGATGTCCTAGAACTTATATTATTTGTGTACACATTTGTGCTAGGAATGTGATGTATCTGTTGAACATCTGAATTTGGATTTTCATTATCCAATTTGTGTCTATCAACTTGATGTTGATTTGCATTTACTGTTTTGGAAGTAGACTTCCTTTGATTCTGCGGTGGCTTCTTTTGAGCCTTATCCTTTGTAACCATACTTCTTCCCCTCTTATTTTGATTTGGGAGATTTTGAGTAGGAATTGCTACTCTTTCTGGTACATTAACAGCAGATTATATGATTTTGTGACACCTTTATAATCAGTAAATGTGTCTGGCAGGTTATTTCAATGTTTTACAAATGTATAATTTTCTGAACTTCACGTTCAGATTCTATAGTATGTGGATCATAGGACTGGATACCTCTGGCATCCCAAGTTATTTCCTGGCATTCTGAATGGTACATAGTGTCTCCCTCTTAGGCAGAACCGTCCAAATTAATCCGGCTTAAGTGCGCTAATCCTCCATTGGTCATCACGCAATTAAAACAGATTAAGATGTCAGTCTGTCGGGTTGAGCCCGATGCAACCACGAACAGTTACCTCGATCGAAACAAGTCATGCAAATACTCCATCGAAGGAGAGTCCCAGAGATTACAACAATCCACAATTATTTAAAGGTCCCACTTGAGGTACTTTATTAACAAACCGAGTTCTTACATAAAGTAAAGAGTTCAGAGTTCAAATTGCAGCGGAAAAAAAACTATTTATTCGTATGGCGGTAATATCATGTGAAGCCGTCATGATATCACTCAGAAGCATCTTCGTCCCAAACAACGGTCCAACCAGGAGGAAGGGTGGTTGGCCAGGTGAGACCTGCAACCATCTCCTCGAGAGCACTACCTGAAAACAATTCAACAAGCAAGGCTGAGTATACTGATACTTAGCAAGACTTACCCGTCGGGTGAAAACTACATCACCGACTCCTAGACATGCAAGGCTTTTGGCTGGTGGGTTTGTTTTGCCAAAGAGCGACTAAGAGTGGGTCCTTGCTTTCAATATTTTAGCATCAAGTTCTAGTTCGAGTTAACCATTCTAGGTGAGCCAACTTACACTAGTCAAGCAAGTTGAGCAAACAGTTAAGCAAGCATCAAGTTTATCATCGTCATGTTCCACTTTCTTACTCAGTGCGACAAGAGGTCAAGTAGTCTCATTAGCTGCGAGAAACAAACAGTTCGAACCAATTTTATAACCATGCAAGGTGGATACTAAACACACGGAAAAGCACCAACCACAAAGGTCGGTGCTAACCAGGCCGTTCCCATCGATCCGTCGGATTGTGTGCGGAGCCAAACTTACCTTGGATACAAGGCCTATCCGAAAATCGTGGCAGCGCCGGCCGGAATCGGTCTTGCACCACATGTTGCAAGCATGGGGACAAATCCCAGAAGAAGCAGGAAAAAGCCCACGCACCGCTTCACGTAGGTACTAAACTTACCGGTCCCTTGTCCCAAACAAGTGCTTAGTGCTTTCAAACACTTGACCAACATCGCCGACACAATCCGACCTTAGCCAATTCTTCATAAACAGACCGGGCATCTACATGACCAAAATCCATGTCCGTCAAGTAGAGAAGGTTATTCCTATATCTCGCGAGTGACAGGAAATCACTCGACTTTTACCGGGTCCTTATAACATGGCAGCTATCAACCTATCATACTAGTATTGCAAAGCAAATGTACCTAGGATCATGCAACTAATGTTTCAATTCAACTCCTGAACGTAAATGCACAAGCAAAACTTAACAAAACATAGTTGCAAGATTTTGAAACATAGGACTCCGGGGCTTGCCTTAATCCTGTGCTAGGTTAGTATTGGCCCTTCCGAACTTGGTTCGGGTCTTGACTTGCTTGCGACGACGTTCAGCTCCTCCTCGAGCGGTACTTCTCCTTGCGTCGGGATCAGCTCGTCCTTTCTGTCAGCAAGAGTCATCCCTATACGAGATGCATATGCATAAGAGAATGTTGTTATATCGAGCATCACGTTTAACACGATAAACACGATAAATCCTCACCTGGACAAACTTTGTCTGACTTTCCCTTTCTTTAATTTAAGTTTGTAGTTACTCATTAAAATACTTGGGGTGTGTTGATGGTAATTGTGTACACATAAAAATTATTTGATTTGATTTCAGTACAAAACAACAAGGGTGTGTGAAGTGAAGTAATTAATTTATTTAAATAACTTAAAGAGATGACTTATTGTTATTTAGCCTTTTAATGAGGTAACTTCAACAATTTATTCTGGCAGTTCGGGCCATGTTTTTAATGTGAGAAAATTACAGCACACTCTTGGTTGTTTATTTGATTTACTGACCAAAAACCAGGCCAAGAACATGCAAACATTTACCACAATAAATTAAACAAAAACAGCACACTATCATGAAGAATAAATCCTAATAAATCACACTGTCATCAAATGATCATTAGAAATTTACCAGGGCCTATCCTAGTCCAAACAAGGTGACATGACAAAGGGTAGCTTCAAAAGATCACAGGATCATGCTGTTTGAATTAACCAAGATTAAACTATTATGATTCAAAATAGCAATCTATCCAGGTTAAACAGTGTTCAAACATTTATCTTAGATACAACATGATATACACAAGCCACTACAAAAATTTGAGATTTAATTACTGAATATATTAAATAATAAAATTCATAGATCCAGATGTGTGCTGACAGATTAAACAAATCATAACTCCAAATCTAGTATGTAACTTTGTGATATCTTTTTACAGGAGCCTAAACATTTCATCAGCTACAACATATCCAAACATTAGCACAAACAAAGCAATAGATCTCAAACTATGCACAAAATTATGTTTGAACAGATTTGAAACTAGTTTGAATTCTAAGCAGAAAACACCTATATATGCTTTCTACGAAAGGTAGAACACATCACCATGAGTTCAAAAAAATTGAGTTTGCATTTTTCTGATTTTTCTGTGATTTAAACGGATTTTAGAAGTTCTCAGATTTTGGATCTAGATCTGGAAGAATCTATTTACGATCTAACCCTTGGAACTTTTTAGACTTTACAAACTAGCCCCTGGATTTCACATGAAGGTCCCTGGAAAGATTGCAATCAATGCAATCGGGTCCCTTTGGCTGGCCGGCGGCGAACTTGGCCGGATTCCGGCGAGGTGGGGCCACTAGGCTCGCGGGGAACATGGGAGAAGGGTTCAGGGGCTCACCACGAGCTTATTTGTGGCCGGAACGGGGGCGCGGGGTGGTCCGGCGAGGAAGCTCGTCGGAGCAGTGGCGGCGCAGCTGCTTCGGTTCGAACTACGGCGAAGCTAGGGCTGGAGGGGGGGAAAGCTGGGTTTGGCGAGCTTCAGTGGTGCTCGAGGGATACGTCGGTGGCGTGGAAGAGGGGCGACAGCGGTTGGCAGGGAGAGCTCCCCGATGGAGCGGCAATGGCGGCGGCAGAGCTCTCTGGCGGACGTGAGCGAGAGAAGGGAGTTGTGGCATTTATAGGTGGAGAAGGGGAGCTGAGGGGCGAAGCTTCGAGGTGAAGCTCGACACCCATTGGCGTGGCGGGGCGATGACCGTGGCACACGCGGGTTGGGTGAGGTGGTCATGGCATGCGCGGCACGGCCTAGATGTCGCGGCGGCGACCCTGTCGGGAAACAAGGGGCAGCGTGCGCGCGGTTGGGTGGCGCGCTAGCGCAGACCTTGGTTGGCAAGTCGCGGCGCTGTCGGCTTGGCTCGGCTCGGGCGGCAGGCATCAACGGCCACGTGGATATCGGAAGGGCGTCGCAGCGAACATGGTCGGGAACAGGCGGGGGACAAGGAGGGACAGCGCCAGGGCGTGCGGGCCACGTGGACGTCGAGGCATGCCAGCCGGGTCGGCGCACAGAAGCAGGACACCGTGTGGCGGGCGCGGTCGGCGTGGAACGCGCAGGCGCTCGGGAGTGCCGGCTTTTCGTCGAGCAGCTAGTGTGCGCATGTTCAAACAGTCCGCTCTCCAAAAATTTGAAATAAAGTTCAAAATCTCCAAATACGAAAGTAGTGTCCCGTAGTGCAGGCTACAGCTTTTGTAAAGGTCAACCATAGAAAAAGTCTATAGATCAACGGGAAAATTAAGGAGAAAACAGCGTGAACTCGAGTGCCGGACAGGGTGAACTTCTGGAGTTTGACTGACTTTGACTGAGTTTTTGGGCATGTTACACTCAAAATCTCATCGAGCTCCAATTGAAAAAATTGTGTCCCATGAAAATGTGAACAGCTTTTATATTGGCACATTTTTGAGTTCTTAAGTGAAAATTCAAATTCGAACCATGCCAACTAAGGAATGTCAAAAGTTCACCGAGGTGCAAAGGGTTTTGGGTGGATTTTTCTTAAGTGAAAATCTAGGTGGGGCTTAATTACACCTAATTAGGCTAAGACAAAAGGTTTAGCATGTGATTAGGTGAATTAAACACCTAGATTGTCACAGCCTACCCTCCTTAAATAGAATCTCGACCGGAGATTTGAGTGCAGAAAGAACTTGTGGGGTGTAAATGTGCTTACGATCATGTAGCAGAAGAAAACCTGAAAACTTGGTGTTCAAATAATCCTCCGTTTCCCATGTTGCCTCTTCTTCTGTGTGATGATTCCACTGTATCTTGTACATTTTAATGATCTTCTGTCTAGTTCCTCTTTCCTTGCGGTCGAGAATCCTTAGAGGGTGCTCTACTAAAGCTAGGTCGGGTTCGATCCATGCACGTCTTGATCAACAATCTCAACTTTCGGAACTCGAACACATTTCTTGGGTTGGGATATGTGAAAAACATTATGGACAGCTGAGAATCTCTCGGGAAGTTGTACTCGGTACGCTACCGGTCCACAAACTTCTATGGTCTCATAGGGACCAATGTATCGTGGTGCCAACTTTCCTTTTACTCCAAACCTTTGTACTCCTTTAGTCGGCGAGACTCTTAGGTAGACGTGATCTCCGATGAAAAATTGCAAGGGTTTCTTCCTCTTATCGAAATAACTCTTCTATCTAGATTGAGCTGCCTTAAGGTTAGCCTAAATTATCTTCACTTTCTCCTCAGCCTCAGTCACTAGGTCAGTTCCAAAGATTTGTCTCTCTCCTGACTGAGACCAACTTAACGGAGTTCGACATCTCCTACCATATAGTGCCTCGAACGGTGCCATCTTCAAGCTATCTTGGTAGCTATTGTTGTAAGAAAACTCAGCGAGTGGCAAACACTTGTCCCAATTCTGGTCATAGTGTATGACACAAGCTCTCAGCATATCTTCTACGATCTGGTTCACTCTTTCAGTCTGGCCATCTGTTTGGGGGTGGTATGCGGAACTGCGGATTAACTTGGTTCCTAAAGATTTATGTAGGTGTTCCCAAAAGCGAGCTATGAACTGGGGACCTCTATCTGAGATGATAGTTTTGGGGGTTCCATGAAGTCGAAGGATTTGGCTAAAGTAGATATCCGCATACTGCTTGACGGTATAGGTGGTATGAACAGGGATAAAATGGGCGGTCTTTGTGAGTCGGTCGACTATAACCCATATCGAATCATGATTGTGGGAAGTGAGGGGTAATCCCGAGATGAAATCCATACTTATGTCATCCCATTTCCAAGATGGTATTGGGAGGGGTTGTAGCGTTCCAGCTACCTTAAGGTGACTAGCCTTGATTCTCTGGCACGTGTCACATTCAGAAACATACGTGGCAATCTCTCTCCTCATCCTAGTCTACCAAAAATTTTGCTTCAAATCTTGATACATCTTGTTACTGCCAGGATGAATAGAAAATTTAGAGAGGTGAGCCTCATCTAAAATTTCTTTTCAGAGTTCCGAGTTCTTGGGTACTACCAAACGGTCTCCAAAATGTACCACATCATTTTGATCCATTCGGAAGCATTTGTATCTCTCGTCCCCTTCAGAAAGTTTTTATTTGATGATCCCAATGCTTTTATCCTGAGCTTGGGATGCGGCTATCTTATCGTAGAGAGTTGGCTCTAAAGAAATGTAATTCAGTGAGCCGTGAGGAACAATTTCCAAACTAAGTTTCCTCATCTCTGCGCATAAAGTCTGATTGTAGGTTTCTGCGGTGAGACAGTTGCAATGCACTTTCTGACTCAAGGCATCAGCTACTACGTTGGCTTTCCCTGGGTGGTATAGTATTTCCAAGTCATAATCCTTCACTAGTTCCAACCATCTTCACCGCCTCATATTCAGATCTGACTGGGTGAGGATGTATTTGAGACTCTTGTGATCCGTGTATATCTTGCAATGGGCTCCCATAAGATGGTGCCTCCAAAGCTTTAAAGCGTGGATCACAGCGGCCAATTCTAAATCATGGGTGGGATAATTCAGCTCATGTGGACGGAGTGCTCGTGAAGCATAAGCAATGACCCTGTTATCTTGCATGAGAACACAACCTAACCCTGTGCCTGAAGCATCGCAGTAGATGTCACACAGCTTGGTGTTATCAGGCTGTGCCAGAATGGGTGCGGAAGTGAGGAGACGTCTCAAGGTGTGGAAAGCTTCCTCACATTTCTCGTCCCACTTGAACTTAGCTCCTTTCTTGAGTAACTCTGTCATAGGCTTGGCTATCTTGGCGAAGTCAGGAATAAAGCGACGATAGTAACTAGCAAGACCAAGGAAACTACGGATCTGGTGAACAGAAGCGGGAGTTTTCAATCCATAACCTCTTGTACTTTTCCCGGGTCGACGGAAATTCCTTCATCAGAAATTGTGTGCCCAAGGAATTTGACACTGTTGAGCCAAAATTCAAACTTAGAGAACTTGGTATAAAGCTGGTGGTCTCTAAGTGTCTGTAGAACAATGCAAAGATGCTCGGCATGTTCCTCTTCATTCTTGGAGTATATGAGTATGTCATCAATGAAGACCACAACGAACTTGTCAAGATAGGGCATGAAGACCGAATTCATGAGGTACATGAAATAAGCAGGTGCATTTGTGAGCGCAAAAGACATGACTAAGTACTCATATAGACCATATCTTGTAGAGAAGACAGTCTTCTGTATAGCACAAGGTCGGATATTTATTTGATGATACCCTGAGCGAAGATCAATCTTAGAGAATATTTTTGCACCGGCAAGTTGATCAAAGAGAATGTCAATGCGGGGTAGGGGATACTTGTTCTTTATAGTCATCGCATTGAGGGGTCGGTAATCCACACATAACCTCAGACTCTTATCCTTCTCCTTGGCAAAGAGAGCAGAACATCCCCAAGGTGACGTGCTAGGTCGAATAAATCCTTTTTCTAGCAACTCATGTAGCTGTTTCTTCAATTCGGCTAGCTCTATAGGTGACATCCTATAGGGTCGCTTTGATATAGGAGCGGAGCCAGGCTGAAGTTCAATGACAAACTCGATTTCTCTATCAGCTGGCATACCAGGTAACTTATCCAGAAAAACGTCTGGGAATTCGCAAACCACTGGGATATCCTCGATTTTGGTTTCAGCCATAGAGAACACATGGGAGCTGGTGTAGACACGGTGGGGTAGGTAAAGATCAGTGTGTCCTAAAAGAGGTGAGTGTATCTCGATTACTCTCTCTGAGATATCAAGCACGACCCCGTGTTTAGTCATCCAATCCATTCCTAAGATAATGACCATTCCATCCAATCCCACACTGATGAGGTCGGTCTTGAACAACTTACTTCCCATAGCGATTGGTACTTGCTTTGATCTTTGATTAGCTGAAATCTTACCACCCGGTGTGGTGATCATATAAGGGGCAGCGGTTTGGGTGAGATTTAATCCACTCTTTGCACAAAACTTGGTTCTGATAAAGCTATGTGTTGCACCAGAATCAAAGAGAATAACTACAGGTTGGTTGTAGACACAGAAAGTTCCTGTCATTACTGGCGCTTCTTCTGGAAGTTCTGCAAGGGTGGTGAAGTTGATCCTTCCCTGACGGACTTTCATCGTTTGCCTCTTTCCCTTGCCTTGTTTTGGATCTCGTCCCCGATTCTGTCGTCTATTTTGGGGGCATTCCATAGTATAGTGCCCAGGTCTTCCATACTTGTAGCAGGCATTCCTAGTGTTAGGATTGGTAGGAGCCTGGGAGTTGGTCTGGGGCACTGGTTGTTGCTGGAGGGCGGGAAAATGTGCATTGTCTGGCTGGGGTGGCTTGATCACCCATCTTCCTGTCTGCCCGGGCCTTTGGGGTTCCACAGCTGGAGGATTGCCAAGGGTCTTTCTCTTCTTCTCGGCACGACAGGCCATGATACAATCCTCCTGTGAGATTGACAAGCTCACTAACTCATCATAGCTGGTTGTTCTGACGGGATTTAAGGATTCCTTGAGCTTGGGGTTGAGACCTCGACGGAAATGATCCATCTTTTTGGCATCCGTGTCAGCATGATAACCCGCATATAAACATAAGTTGTTGAAAAACCTGAGAATATCGGAGTGCAGTGCGCGTGCCCTGAGTTAATGATAGATACTCATTCAACTTCCTTTCTATCAATCCCCCTGGAATGTGGTGAGCCTTGAATGTTGTTTTAAAATCTATCCAACTCACTACTTGACTGGCTGGAAGCATAGCAAGGTGCTGTTCCCACCAAATGAATGACGGGCCTCGGAGCTGTTGAGCTGCATACTTGGCCTTATTCTCTTCTGAGCATGGTACGAAAAGTACTGAGAACTTGGACTCGATGATACGAATCCAGGCATCTGCATCTAAGGGCTCTTCTGTCGGTTCGAACAAGTGAGGCTAGGTGGCTAGGAAAGCTTGATAATCTGTGGTCTCAGGTGAACCAACATTGTCTCTATGGTGGTGTTGCTGCTGTCCATGGCCAAAGTGTCGCAGCAACTCGGTCGTTGTGGCAACGAATGCCTCCATCGTGTTCTGAGGTGGGTCTTGGCTACCACTACCTTGTCCGGCCTCGAATTGGGTCCGACGCGTGGATCCCACCATCTGCAATATGATTTACTTATCAGCAACATGATTAGCAGACTTGTTTACAAGGTAAGACAATGTAACCATGGGCGGAAACAGTAGAAGATCATTGCAGAATTTCTGAACAGCAAGGCTGTCAGAGGAGAAAAATCATATCTCCATGGTCACATGTCCAAAGCCTTTAAATTTTTGTCAGTAGCTAAGAAATTTATCGAGCTACAACTTTCGTTTATAACTCCTAGTCAGATTCGGACTCTAGCTAGGGCGAAAAATTCAAAATTCACGTCTCTGTCCATGCTGTTTTTGTTATTGCCGAGGATTACCAATTTGGTCATAACTCTTGCTATACTTGTCCGTTGGTCTTGAAATTTTGTGAGCATCAACATTATGAAATTTCCTATAACTTTGGAATTCAGCCCAGGACCAAATTCAAACTTTAACTAGGTCGAAACAATCAATGTTTGCCTATCTAATTTTGCTGATTTTAGAATTGATGAGGATCACAAAAATCTCCGTATCTCTTGACATACTAGCTCAATGGAGCTAAAATTTCGTGAGTAGGATCACAACTTCGGTAATCAAAGGTTCAGCTGGTTTTGGCTCTAAGATGGGACAAAAACTGAACTACTACCCTTCTATCAAACCAGACTTTTCAGCAAACAGCTAACACTTGTTTTAAGCATAACTCAAGTTTTACTTGTCGAAAAATTTTGAAATTTTTACAGCATATTATTTACAAAAGTATGAACAACTTTTATTTAGGGTGCCCAGCCAACTGAGATGTTTTAATGACCCGAAAAATTCGGACCAGCAGAGAACACAGATTTGACAGA
Source organism: Urochloa ruziziensis (assembly GCA_015476505.1). NCBI lineage: Eukaryota > Viridiplantae > Streptophyta > Magnoliopsida > Poales > Poaceae > Urochloa > Urochloa ruziziensis. The sequence goes on from WEIB01000665.1 coordinate 12,151, forward strand.
TTTTCAGGAGTTTGTGAGATTCACGATTTTTTTATTTCTTTTTGACTCAAGTTGCTTTAACAATTTTTATTGTAGTTAACATGATGAAAAAGAACTAAAATCGTCCTCACAAATACGAAGAAGTCTTGGTGTACGTAGTTAGTTGCCGGTGGCGAGGCACAATATACGTCTCTCCTTGTAATATCTAGTCGTCACACAACTATCGTAGCTTAACGAATCGTGGTTAGTGTACCCGCGAGAAAACATGAACCTTCCGTGCCAGCACGTCATGGAAGCGTCCACATTCATTACCGTTCATTTATAAAAATGGTATCCATGAGTTCAACACTGCATGGACAGTGCATCTAGTCTAGGCCGTACGCTCATTTTGAATAGAGCACACAACCCTTCGCATAACTCGTGATGCGGCACCATGCACACGTCTCGAACGTGGCGAACGACCAGGATGATAGGCTCATTGGAATTAGAACCATACCATAAAGACCTTGCACACATATCAAAACATGTGGGCGACTCATACACAACCGTAATGATAGGTTCCTTGGAATGGAGATCCTATCACCCTTCATGCACGCAAGGCACGAAAACCAGCGCACGTATAAAACATGTGGGCAAGGGTGTGCTGGGCAAGTTAGTCAAATATACCATAATTAGCAAGCCACCTGAAACAACCCGAAATTCCCTCTAGGGCTTCACGGTCTAGTTAATCCTTAGCGATCCAACAAGTTTTCACAAAGCACTAGTTGGTCAAGTTTTATTGCAAAACAAGTGTATCGGGACCATGCGAACCTCTGGTGCACAACCTTCCGCTCTGATACTAGCTGTGGCAGAACCGTCCAAATTAATCCAACTTAAGTACGCTAACCCTCCATTGGTCATCACGCAATTAAAACAGATTAAGATGTCAGTCTGTCGGGTCGAGCCCGATGCAACCACGAACAGTTACCTCGATCGAAACAAGTCATGCAAATACTCCCTCGAAGGAGAGTCCCAGAGATTACAACAATCCACAATTATTTAAAGGTCCCACTTGAGGTACTTTATTAACAAACCGGGTTCTTGCATAAAGTAAAAAGTTCAGAGTTCAAATTGCAGCGGAAAAAAATAAACTATTTATTCGTATGGCGGTAATATCATGTGAAGCCGTCATGATATCACTCAGAAGCATCTTCGTCCCAAACAATGGTCCAACCAGGAGGAAGGGTGGTTGGCCAGGTGAGACCTGCAACCATCTCCTCGAGAGAACTACCTGAAAACAATTCAACAAGCAAGCCTGAGTATACTAATACTCAGCAAGACTTACCCGTCGGGTGAAAACTACATCACCGACTCCTAGACATGCAGGGCTTTTGGCTGGTGGGTTTGTGTTGATGGCGTTTTTTGACACGTGTTAGAGCCGGCGCTTGGAGAGATTTGAGAAATCGAAGCAAAATCGAAGGTGGAGTTTGAGTCGGAATCGGGTCGGAAGCAGACTCATGGAGTCAGAGTCAGACTCAGAGAACCGATTGAAGGCGTCGTGAGCTTTGGGCTAAATTGGGCCGTTAATGGGCCAATTCGTTAAGAGTCTTAGGTTAAATAGTTTCTTTCTTTAGCGTCAAGTTTGTTTGAGTCGTAATCGACTTGAAGTCTGTAATTCCAGGGTATAAATATAAACTTTGAGGGTCGTGAGAATGCTAGATACAGATCAATACAAAAACCTTTACTACCTTGCATTTACTACTCGCAATTTATTTACAAGTCGGCGACTTCGCCAAGCTTTTTCTCTTTCAACGAGTTCTCCTAGGCTAGTCGAGGCGACCCAGATCTCCAAGGCTTGCTCGTGAGTTCCACTTCTACTGAGTAATATCTAAGCTTTAGCATCGGGCGCATCGCTCTTGCTCCGTTTAGATTTATTCGACAGTTATCGGTATTTGCTAGATCTACAAGTCTTTTCTTGTTGTTTTAGCTTTTACCACCATCTATCCAGCTTAGAATTTTATCCAATCGGCTCTATCAAAGGCTTTATCTAGAGATTCATCCAATAGCTGATTAATATTGTTCTAAGTGTTGCTTTACTAAGCCATATCGGATCACCTCACGGTTGTCTTGTATTGCTTAGTCATCAATTGGCTTTCTGCTATTTGATCTATTGGAATCGGCTCCCTGTGCTGTTTCATCATATATCGGAATCGGTTCTTCCATATTCGACTGTGCTAACGAGAGAATCGGCTAATCGGCTGTTTCTTAACGCCCGATTTTATCCTTGTCAATCAACAGGTCAGATTGACTGGCACGCCCCGGTTTTCAAGGCCACGCCTTCGCTCGTGTGTTAGTGCGCATTTGTCTCCGCCTGATTTTTGCGTCAACACACTTTTGGCACGCCCGGTGGGACATGAGAAGAAAAACTCACGATGGCTCCAAAGAAAGCGAATGAAAAGGCAGGCAACTTTTGCGATGTAGATCCTGAGAATATCATTGAAGTGACCTTCGATGATTTCAATGAAGAGCAGAAGAAAGAGTTTGAACTCCACTAGGAAGAGTACCGCAAAGAATATTTCAAGTCTTTCTGGGCTACTAAAAGGGGAGAAGCTATTAAGAAAGCTCCGCTTCCTCTTCCGCGCACAATTACCATTGCTGAATCATCAGTGAAGCTTCAGGAGATGGTTGATACTTCCATTCATAATGCCTTCATCAATCAATCTCCTGTACTGACGAATACGGTACGCAATGCCGTATTGCTTCAACTGCGTGAAGATCCTACATTGGCAGGACTCAGAGGCCCAACATATCACCCTCCACATTCTTATTATGGTAATCCCTTTTATGGAGCTCATGTTAATCCAGCATTCAGATCTGTTCCGTTTGCATCTAGCAATACAACAGGAACTTTTGCACCAGTATCGAATGCAACAGCAAGTGTTGGTGCATCGGTTTCAGCTTCAGCTACTTTTTCGGCGCAACGTCTACAGGATTGACATCAGATATTACTACAATTCCAGAGTCTTCTTTGGCCGGTGCCATGAGTTCCCAAAACCAATCGGCTAGTGCTATGAATTCTCAAAGCCAATCGGCTAGTCAGCCGTCTGGATCGGTTACTGGGAATACTATGTCTATGAGTTCGTCAGGAAATTCAGTTTCACAAATGGCAGGGCTACATACTTCATCCCAGTCAGCCCCTAAGAATTTGGGAACCGGCACTTATAATCCAGAGACAGGATGGGTATGCCACCTGATTTTGGAAAGAAAATTGAAGAAGAATCTGCTTCACAGGGAGAAGACAATGCTTGGGTTCAACATAGTGATGGAGAAACTTGGTCTTTGGTGGATAGCGACTTTAAAACATTATATCAGATGCGAGTGCTAGCCAACTTTACTCCGTTCAACACTCAGCAGCCTAATCAGATGGTGTCGTCTAACAGTGGTCAAGTTAATGCATCGGCTTCTCAGCCGGTTCAGAATTATGTACCTTCAGCTCCTACTGTACCTCCTGCTCCGATGGCACCTCAGACTCCAGCACCACCTGCCAGTTTTCAGTTCAAAGGGCAGCCATTGCCTCAATCAGATGATCAACCTACAGAGTAGTCTCCTCAGAAACCGATTGATTGGTCATCCCAGATAGCCGATGTGATTCAAAATCAGTTCGGCTTAAAACCAAGGGTACAAAGTGTCATGTATCGTCCTCCTTATCCTGCACATTATGACATGATGTCTTACCCTCCTCGCTATCGGATCCCGGAATTCACAAAGTTTACTGGGCAGGATGATGTCTCAACTGTCGAGCATGTTAGCTGATTTCTCATGCAATGTGGAGAGGCTGCTAATGTTGATGCGTTGAGGGTCCGATTATTCTCAAGTTCCTTGTCTGGATCGGCTTTCAATTGGTTTATGACTTTGCCTCCTAATTCCATAGTTTTGTGGTCTGATCTGGAAAGACAGTTTCATCAATACTTCTTTGCTGGGGTTCATGAGAAGAAGCTTTCTGATTTGACCAACATGAGGCAGAGAAACGATGAATCGGTCTCCTTATACATTGCTTGATTCAGAGATGTCAGAAACAAATGCTTCAGTTTAATGTTGACAGATAGGCAGTTGGCTGAGGTGGCTTTCGATGGACTTTTGCCTTATTTGAAGGAGAAATTTGCTAATCAAGAGTTCGAAAGCATAAGCCAAATTGTGCAGAGGATGTCTAGGCATGAAATTTGGCAGTATGAACCGAGAAGGAACTATCAAAAAAGGGTTAACTATGCAGGTTATGGTTCCGATTATGAATCTGATGAAGGAAAAGAAATCGGCGTTGCTGAATGGGTCAAAAATAAGAAGCCGATTTCAGTTCCCTTTGCTAAGAAAGAACCCAAAAAATTCGGCTTTGATATTACAAAGGCCGATAAAATCTTCGACATGCTTCTAAGAGAGGGGTTGTTGAAATTGTCCGCCTATCATAGGATTCCCTCGGAAGAAGAATTAAAAAAGATGGTTTATTGCAAATTCCATAATGCTACATCTCATAATACAAATGATTGCAAGGTATTCCGTCAACAATTACAATCGGCTATTGATCAGGGGAAGATCAAGTTTGAGTTACCTAAGAAACCTGCCAAGCCGATGAAGATTGATCAGCATCATTTCCCTGTTAACATGGTGGAAATAGCTAAAGATGTTGTTCCAAAGAGGATTCTTACGTCACAATTGGCTAAAGAGAAGGGGCTGTTGATCCTAAAGTCCAAGTTTCTATGGCCGATTTAAAAGGAAAAGAAAAATCGGAGGAAGCTGGAAGTTCTAAAAGTCAAGAAAGGCGAATTACTTCTGAAGGATTAATCAATAAATTCCAAAGGGAAAATGAGCAGATTAGATTCAAAGGAGAAATGAGGCGAAATAATGCTAATCATTGGAGGTGCCCTTTCTTCATCTATTGATGGGAGGAAGGAATTAAATTGCCGACTCCTGAAAATTGCCCTGAGTGTAATGGGCAAGGTTGGAATTCTCGGCCAATGAAAAGGCCGTGTTTTGATGAAAGACGTGATCGGTCCGATGTCCGATATCAGGAAGAATGGAATCGGTCTAGCAAAAGAGGCCAGCGACCGGTTAGTAGGGATCAACAAGATGACTCGACTCGGCGAATTCCATTTCATGAGAGACTTGGCTGCAGGGTCGATATAAAGGACCGATTAGGAAGGAAGCCATATATGAGCCAGGAAATTGAAGATATGGCTACCGATCGGTCCCTGATGATGAAATAATGCGAAGAGATCCCGAAAGAGAACCGATTCGTGATCAGCAGCCTTTCCACCGATTCAAGGAACCTCTGCCTCAATGGTGTCCAGAAGGATTGAATAAATTGTAGAAGAGGCGTGTCCAAAGGTTGAGACAGATTGAGTTGGAAGAACAACGCCGAGCCAATAGAAGCAGCAACAATCGGGTGTGGAGAGTTAAGGCCAAAGATCATGATCGGGATGAGGCTCCAGCGGCCGATGTGTTGATGGCATTTATTTTGCCAAGAGAGTTTATGGCATCAGATGAGGTCGCAGAATTGGATAACGAAGATAAGGTTGCTCAGTTAACATTCGAGTCGGCAATTGCTACTTTTGAAAAACCAGAAGAGGAAGACCGACAGCACTTAAAGCCTTTATTCTTGAAGGGATACATTAATGGAACTCCGATGACCAGGATGCTTGTTGATGGTGGTGCTACTGTTAATCTCATGCCCTATGCCGTGTTAAGAAAACTTGGTAAAAGCGAGTCTGCTTTGATGAAGACCGATCTGATGTTCAGGGATTTCGAAGGAAAAACTTCTCCGGCCCGGGGGGCACTTTGTGTTGACTTAACGACCGGAAGTAAGACTTTGCCTACTACTTTCTTTGTTATTAATGCCAAGAGTTCTTATAACATGCTCCTGGGACGAGATTGGATTCATGCTAATTGTTGCTTCCCGTCCACGATGCATCAATGTGTGATTCAATGGATCGGAGATTCGGTTGAAGTTGTAAAAGCCGATGCTCCGTTCAATATTGCAACTACTAAAGTTTGTCCTTGGAGTTATGAAGTGACTTGCATATCAGGACAGGCTATTGATCTGGATTTTCTTAAAATGTCTGATTTTGGTTTACAACCGGTCCAGGCAGTCGGTCCTGAAGAGTTGTCCTAATGGATACAGAAAACAATGGAAAATTAAACTATGAGTGTACGTCGACCGATAAATTCAAAGAAATTGAAGTATTAATGAGTCGATTCATGAACCGATTATCAATCGGGAGAATAAGAAAGAGCATACAAAGGAAAACGAATCGGATACATGTCCGTTTCGAAAGTTCCTAAACCGATTTGCATCTAAATCAGATACTTCATGGCCGATGTGACATACATCACCCTTAGTGCAAAAATAAAAATTGCAGAGAGTTTAAGTACTCTTGGATAATCTCTATTGCTCTCAGATAGCTCTCTTGTTGTTCATATGAAGCTTCGAGTCTTTGCTGTTCTTGGAGAATTCTGGCAGTGTTATAGATCTTCCCTGAGCTCTACTCTTGATTCCAAGGAGGATAACTGCTGCTCAAGCAAAGGGAGAGAAAGTTGAAGCAGTTGAATCATGCGACGAACTTCTGGAATACCTCCTATAGGCAAGGAATTGGAGTTGATGGAGTGAAGTACGGGGATTATATCGTCTGGAAACCTCTCTCTGATTTCTCCAGCGTAAGCTTGAAGGAAGAATTCATCATGGGGGGTTAAAAGGTTCCTAGCTTGAAGCGATGCGATGATTCCATCAAGTTTCTGGGATTCAAGAAGGATCGATTTAAGAAAAAGCAATAGAAGAAGAACAAGATCAAAAGGACTTGTACATGTTGAAACGATGCCATTTTCTAATGAAAAAACTTGTATTGGGGATGAGGGAAAGAATTGGCATGGTGTTCCTATTTATAGAGGTTTTTGGTCGAAGGTTATTTATGATACGGCTTCTAATTTCGCATAGGAAGATGAAAAAGTCTGTGAGTCAGGCAAAGCATTTATGTGAATTGATAACAAAGCTAGAAAATTGGCTGAACGATCACACAAAAGTTAAGGCAGAAAACGACGGTCAAATCTACAGGAAATAGCATTCATTACAAGCTCATAAGTGTGCAACAGACGAATTATAACCCATTACAGAAAAGATCGGACTGCATTCAATGCCCGCTATCGTGTCTGATCTACATCATCGATGACACGCTGATAAACTTCAATCGGACGTTCTTGTGCTGGGATGCTTCTACGAAGCTTGAAGGCATCCGATGCTTGTACCTTAAGGGTCTTTTGAAGGTCTTCAATCATAACTAGGATTTCCTGCAGTTTCTTTTCTTCTTCTTCAAGTTGATGGTTGACCGATCGAAGCTCGTTTGTTAATTCTACCTTGCAGGCCTTAAGTTTATCGATTTTAGCCACCATTGAAGAACGGCTTGATTTAAGGAATTAGTAGCATTGACTATATCCCTCTTTTGCTCCGATTCTTTGATCAATGATTCCCGATTTTGTTGATCGGATATCTTTTGGCGAGCTTCAATAAATTCAATCTGCCAGCTTTCGATATAAGCTGCAGGAATAATGGTGGCTTGAGCTTGACGACTAAGATGAGGCCGTAGTTGACGAAGAATCAATCAGATCGGACCAGCGTCTTGAATCAGCACAAAAGTGTCTTGCTCCAGCAGAACTTGAAGATCCGATAGTTTATTCTTGACATCTTCTGGGAGCGATGGGGTGTTGATCTCCGTTGACTAGGTGATTGTAGTTGATGAAGCCCTTTTGTCAGACGATTGTACTTCTTCTTCATCCAAAAGATCTTTGAGCGAAAAATCGAAGAAGCTGTTGTCGATTGAATCTTCGGCCTAAATAAATATTCTTGTTAGGATTGAAAGGAAGAAAATGAGCAATCGAATGGGGGAATAATAAATGACCTGCTTCAGGTTCACTTCATTGAACTGGGTTGGCTGTCTTGGTAACGAAGTCGGATCTATGTCCGATTGAGCTTGCTCTCTGGCAGTTGCAGAAGTTCCAGCTTGTTCGTTCTGGATAAGAGAATATTAGAATAGAATCAGATATTCTGACAAGTTCTAAGTGAGATTACCGGTATCTGCTGGGGAGCTATCATCTCCATTTCATGCTGAGGATGACCTCCAATTGTTTGAGTAACCGATTCTTTTGAGAGTTGATCGGTCATTTTCTCTGAAAGAAAAACAATTGATATTAAAAGTGGATAATATAGGTTAAAAATCAGATTAAGTTGTTACCTGGTGGATTCGGCACAGGATGATTCGATGATGAAGAAGTTCAAGAATCATGAGCTTGGGGAGGTATCGGTCCCATATCTTCTTGCTCTACAGGATATGTCAAAATTAGATTATGAAAATAAGGGAAAAAGATTGGAACAGCGAAAGAAAAAAGTACGAAATCAAGATCTATTACCCGAGGAGCGGAGGAACTTGAAGCCATTACGACTTGCAGTGTGGCAGGAAGTGATTCGCTTGGATTGTTGAAAAGATCGATGAAGATGGGTCGTCGGAGAGACTTTTTGGGACTTGCGCTTGGGAGCTCTCAGGATGAAGGCAATGGCGAAGGAGGAACGGCGGCTGAAGAAGGAAGAGAAGCGAAGTATTTATAAGCTTCGTCCGCAAGGGTAAATAAGGGATTTCACGTGTTCGGGTGAAAATCAGGGTTCCGTAACAGGTGGTAACAAATCGAAAGGGTCCGACAATTTTGGGACAATATGGACATCTTATCTCGAAACTGGGGGGCATGTGTTGATGGCGTTTTTTGACACGTGTTAGAGCCGGCGCCTGGAGAGATTTGAGAAATGGAACCAAAATCGAAGGTGGAGTTTGAGTCGGAATCGGATCGAAAGCAGACTCATGGAGTCAGAGTCCGACTCGGAGAACCGATTGAAGGCATCGTGAGCTTTGGGCTAAATTGGGCCGTTAATGGGCCAAGTCGTTAAGAGTCTTAGGTTAAATAGTTTCTTTCTTTAGCGTCAAGTTTGTTTGAGTCGTAATCGACTTGAAGTCTGTAATTCTAGGGTACAAATATAAACTCTGAGGGTCGTGAGAAGGCTAGATACACATCAATACAAAAACCTTTACTACCTTGCATTTACTACTCGCAATTTATTTACAAGTCGGCGACTTCGCCAAGCTTTTTCTCTTTCAACGAGTTCTCCTGGGCTAGTCGAGGCGATCCAGATCTCCAAGGCTTGCTCGTGAGTTCTGCTTCTACTGAGTAATATCTAAGCTTTAGCATCGGGCGCATCGATGTTGCTCCGTTTAGATTTATTCGACAGTTATCGGTATTTGCTAGATCTACAAGTCTTTTCTTGTTGTTTTAGCTTTTACCGCCATCTATCCAGTTTAGAATTTTATCCAATCGGCTCTGTCAAAGGCTTAATCTAGAGATTCATCCAATAGCTGATTAATATTGTTCTAAGTGTTGCTTTACTAAGCCATATCGGATCGCTTCATGGTTGTCTTGTATTGCTTAGTCATCAATCGGCTTTCTGCTGTTTGATCTATTGGAATCGGCTCCCTGTGCAGTTTCATCATATATCGGAATCGGTTCTTCAATATTCAACTGTGCTAACAAGAGAATCGGCTAATCGGCTGTTTCTTAACGTCCGATTTTATCCTTGTCAATCAACAGGTCAGATTGACTGGCACGCCCCGGTTTTCAAGGCCACGCCTTCGCTCGTGTGTTAGTGCACATTTGTCTCTGCCTGATTTTTGCGTCAACAGTTTGTTCTGCCAAAGAGCGACTAAGAGTGGGTCCTTGCTTTCAATATTTTAGCATCAAGTTCTAGTTCGAGTTAACCATTCTAGGTGAGCCAAGTTACACTAGTCAAGCAAGTTGAGCAAACAGTTAAGCAAGCATCAAGTTTATCATCGTCATGTTCCACTTTCTTACTCAGTGCGACAAGAGGTCAAGTAGTCTCATTAGCTGCGAGAAACAGACAGTTCGAACCGATTTTATAACATTGCAAGGTGGATACTAAAGATACGGAAAAGCACCAACCACAAAGGTCGACGCTAACCAGGCCGTTCCCATCGATCCGTCGGATTGTGTCTGGAGCCAAACATCCCTTGGATACAAGGCCTATCTGAAAATTACAGTATGCTCTTGGTTGTTTATTTGATTTACTGACCAAAAACCAGGCCAAGAACATGCATATATTTACCACAATAAATTGAACAAAAACAGCACACTATCATGAAGAATAAATTCTAATAAATCACACTGTCATCAAATGATCCTTAGAAATTTACCAGGGCCTATCCTAGTCCAAACAAGGTGACACGACAAAGGGTAGCTTCAAAAGATCACAGGATCATGCTGTTTGAATTAATCAAGATTAAACTGTTATGATTCAAAATAGCAAGCTAGCCAGGTTAAACACTGTTCAAACATTTATCTCAAATACAACATGATATACAGAAGCCACTAAAAAATTTTGAGATTTAATTACTGAACAGATTAATTAATAAAATTCATAGATCCGGATATGTGCTGACAGCTTAAACAAATCATAACTCCAAATCTAGTTTGTAACTTTGTGATATATTTTTACAGGAGCCTAAACATTTCATCAGCTACAACATATCCAAACATTAGCACAAACAAAGCAATAGATCTCAAACTATGCACAAAATTATGTTTGAACAGATTTGAAACTAGTTTGAATTCTAAGCAGAACACACCTATATATGCTTTCTACGAAAGGTAGAACACATCACCATGAGTTCAACAAAATTGAGTTTGCATTTTTCTGATTTTTCTGTGATTTTAACGGATTTTAGAATTTCTCAAATTTTGGATCTAGATCTGGAAGAATCTATTTACGATCTAACCCTTGGAACTTTTCAGACTTTACAAACTAGCCCCTGGATTTCACACGAAGTTCCCTGGAAAGATTGCAATCAATGCAATCGGGTCCCTATGGCTGGCCGGCGGCGGACTTGGCCGGATTCCGGCGAGGTGGGGCCACTAGGCTCGCGGGGAACATGGGAGAAGGGTTCAGAGGCTCACCACGAGCTTATTTGTGGCCGGAACGGGGGCGCGGGGTGGTCCGGCGAGGAAGCTCGTCGGAGCAGTGGCGGCGCAGCCGCTTCGGTTCGAACTCCGGCGAAGCTAGGGCTGGAGCGGGGGAAATCTGGGTTTGGCGAGCTTCAGTGGTGCTCGAGGGATACGTCGGTGGCATGGAAGAGGGGTGACAGCGGTTGGCAGGGAGAGCTCCCCGATGGAGCGGCAATGGCGGCGGCAGAGCTCTCTGGCAGGCGTGAGCGAGAGAAGGGAGTTGTGGCTTTTATAGGTGGATAAGGGGAACTGAGGGGCGAAGCTTCGAGGCGAAGCTCGACACCCATTGGCGCGGCGGGGCGATGACCGTGGCACACGCGGGTTGGGTGAGGTGGTCATGGCGTGCGCGGCACGGCCTGGATGTCGCGGCGGCGACCCTGTCAGGAAACAAGGGGCAGCGTGTGCGCGGTTGGGTGGCGCGCTGGCGCAGACCTTGGTTGGCAAGGCGCGGCGCTGTCGGCTTGGCTCGGCTCGGGCGACAGGCATCAGCGGCCACGTGGAGATCGGAAGGGCGACGCAGCGAACATGGTCGGGAACAGGCGGGGGACAAGGAGGGACAGCGCCAGGGCATGCGGGCCGCGTGGACGACGCCGCGTGGCGGGCGCGGTCGGCGTGGAACGCGCAGGCGCTCGGGAGTGCCGGCATTTCATCGAGCAGCTAGTGTGCGCATGTTCAAACAGTCCGCTCTCCAAAAATTTGAACTAAAGTTCAAAATCTCCAAATACGAAAGTTGTGTCCCGTAGTGCAGGCTACAACTTTTGTAAAGGTCGACCATAGAAAAAGTCTATAGATCAACGGGAAAATTAAGGAGAAAACAGCGTGAACTCGAGTGCCGGACAGGGTGAACTTCTGGAGTTTGACTGACTTTGACTGAGTTTTTGGGCATGTTACACGCAAAATCTCATCGAGCTCCAATTGACAAAGTTGTGTCCCATGAAAATGTGAACACTTTTATATTGGCACATTTTTTAGTTCTTAAGTGAAAATTCAAATTCGAACCATGCCAACCGAGGAAGGTCAAAAGTTCACCGAGGTGCAAAGGGTTTTGGGTGGATTTTCTTAAGTGAAAATCTAGGTGGGGCTTAATTACACCTAATTAGGCTAAGACAAAAGGTTTAGCATGTGATTAGGTGAATTAAACACCTAGATTTTCACACCTCTAATGCCGAGAAATTGTCCTCATCGAAGATGCAATCAGCGTGATGGGCAGTAAATAAGTCCCCTGTATGAGGCTCGAGGTATTTTATGATTGATGGTGATTTATACCCCACATATATCCCCATTTTTCTATGGGGGGCCATTGATGTACGCTGCGGTGGTGAAATTGGTACGTATACAGCGCAACCGAATTTTCGCAGATGGGAAATACTTGGTTGATTCCCACGTACTAACTGCAACGGGGAAGCCGTATGATATACAGTAGGTCTTAGTTGAATCAAGTCAGCGGCGTGTAAGACTGCATGACCCCAACATGATGTTGGTAATTTGTAATTCTGTAGTAATGGTCTTGCAATTATTTTGATTCTCTTGATAAGAGATTCGGCTAATCCATTTTGTGTATGTACGTAAGGTACAGAATGTTCCACATTTATGCCTAAAGCCATACAATAGTCATTGAAGGCTTTTGAGGAAAACTCAGCGGCATTATCCATCCTGATTGATTTTATTGGATTGTCCGGATGGTGTGCTCTTAATTTGATAATTTGAGCAATGATCCTTGCAAAAGCATGGTTTCCAGTGGATAACAAACACACATGGGACCATCTTGTTGATGCATCAATAAGTACCATGAAGTACCTAAATGGTCCAGTTAATGGATGAATAGGACCACAAATATCTCCTTGAATGCGTTCAAGAAATTGTAGTGGTTCAGCCCTAATCTTAAGATAAGAGGGTCTTAAGATTAATTTTCCCATGGCACATGCGGTGCACACAAACTCTAAAGGTTTGAGAATTTTGGAAGTTTGCATGTGGTGACCAGTTGAATTGCCGATAATTTTTCTTATCATCCCTATTCCAGGATGACTTAGGCGATCATGCCAAGTCTTGAAGATATCAAGATTTTGAAAAATTATCTTGTATGCAACATGTTCTACGGGTTTAATGTATGTGAAATACAATCCAGTTGATAGTGAAGGAATTTTCTCAAGCATTCACTTGGCATATCTGTCATGTTTAGTAATGTATAGATATTCATTTTTGTTGTCATCATGGGTTTCAATATGAAAACCATTAGGACGGATATCTTTGTAACTCAACAGGGTATGAGTTGAATCGGGATACAGGAGTGCATCCTTAATTACTAATTGCGTACCCATAGGGAGAATTAATATGGCTCGACCTGAACCAATAATCACAGCATCGCGGCCTGCAATGGTTGTGACATTTCCCTTACTCTTAGTGAGAGTTTGGAAATATTTAATATCCCTGAGTATGGTGTTAGTGGTACCACTATCCACTAAACAAAATTCTTCCTCCATTTGGATTGATCCCGTATATAATTTATAATGAGCTAATTAAAATATTAAGATCAACTCAAAGATTATATAATATGTACATTTTATTGATTAAGTATCATATGTCTTACAATACTTATGTCTGATGACAACAACAAATATTTACAACACAATATATTATCACATAAATATGGCTAGATAGTCTTGGAGATAATGGGGACTTAGTTGATGTCTCCATACATGTCGTTGGGTTGAAATTCAACGAGCATGTCGTCAGTTTCTAAGAAGTCGTCTGACTGCGGTGGATCCTCCTTATCTTTTTGTTCCGTTGGAACTTCTTTGGGACAACTGGCGATCTCAGGATGAGTAGTGAAGTGCGCTTCATACTTGTTCCCATGAACTTGTTTGCCAACAAATTTCTGGTATAATTCAACTAGATGCTTTGGTGTATGGCATTTTCTGGCGATGTGATTGTGACAACCACACCTATAACAAACTTGAGAGTTGTCCTTTTGAAAATATTTCTTAGAAATGCCTTTGCCTTGGTTAGAACCTTTGTCGGTTTGATGCTTATTCTTGTTCCTCTTTCTCCTAAAATTCTTTTTGAATTTCTTACCATCAAACTTCTTTTGATTTTTCCGACTATTGAAGTGTACTTCAGGCAGAGGTGCTGCACTCACTAGGCGCATTTGATGATTCTTTGTTAAAAGTTCATCATGTTTTTATGCCTAGAGTAAGTCATATATTAAGTCAGAATATTTGGTATATTTACGGCGGCGATATTGTTGTTGCAATATTCTGTTTTCAGGGAGAAAAGTGGATAAGGTCTTTTCAATCTTGTCTGCATCACTGACAGTTTCATCACAGAAGCGAAGCTTGAAACAAATTCTGTGAAGGATAGAGTTATATTCTGCAACAGATTTGAAATCCATAAGACGAAGTAGTGACCATTCATGTCTTGCTTCAGGCAAAATAATTGCCTTCTGTTGATTATATCTTTCTTTGAGAGCATCCCAAAGTGATTTAGGATTCACCTCCATCATATATTCATTTTTGAGATCTAGATGGAGATGTTGTCTTAGAAAGAATAAGGTTCTATATTTGGATGCATCTGTGATTTGGACTGGGTTATTTGGATCTGGTTCATTGATTGTATTAATACAATGTTTTGTTGTAAGCATAATTTTTGCATACATAGCCCAAGTCAGATAGTTGTGACCATCCGCTGCAAGTTCAGAGAAATCCTTATTGATTGGGTGAGCCATTTTCCTACATGAGATATCATGTATGCATTAATTTACTGAGGTAAATTATGTGACATGTAGTGTTGTAAGTAGCAAAATATTATAATCAAGATCATTCTTGTATGTATTAAGGTATAAACAATGTAATTGTTGTAGTGGTATTCTTGTGGGAATTAATGACTTGAGAGTCATATACTATACAATTGTTATTGTATATAATAATTTGGATATACACTTTGTAGGTAATCATCATAAGATGTAGACCTCTCAGTGATGGGCAAATAATTTGCTGCCTAAAAGCCTGGTCTTAGGGCAAATAAATTCTTATAGAACTTTTTTAATTCTATAGAACTTATTGCAGCCAGTGCCTAGGTCTCCATCACCTTGTGTTATTCCAAAAATTTAGATTTATATACCTTAATTTTATATTTTGCTTGATACTACTTGATGTAGTTTAATGTTTAAGTGTCATGTAATAAATTTTAAAATAAATGACACATGAAAATTTGTTCTGAAATAATATTTCAATAGCCACGTGAATCTGCGGATCACATAATGTACAATTACTGCGGTAATTAAAGTATATTTGTACTAAACTTGATAGTCTAGATAGCTATTTACAACAAATATGCAAATATTACAGAGTCTGAGGACTTAAACAGAACAATCCAGGGACTTATTTATGAACATGTAGGACTGGACTTCTAAAACATGTAAATACTGATAAGTTTGGGGGCCTTATTGTAAAGCTTCAGAGGAGAGAGAGGACGGCTGGGCCGGCCTGCTGGTGGCCCGTCTCGGCGCGGCATGGTTTGTCCCGTGGCGGGTGGCTGGCGGCCCATGAGTGTGGGGACCCCTTGGCCAGGATGTCCCTTGATCACCCGTATCAGTCCCTGGATCAGTACGCTGATACGGATCTCAACACAGATTAGTGTCAGAAGCGGTAAATGACGTATAAATTAAATATTTACACTGATTTAGCTAGCGAAGGGCGGCGGGCACTCGTTCGTCACCGGGGTGGGTGGCAGCACCATATCGCCCTGGAACTTAACCCTGTATGACAATGAAAGCAAGAGTGAGTATTCATGATTGAATACCCAGCAAATCTCACAAATTCAATAATACAATTATAAATTAAAAGAATATAAATGTTGGGCCTGGAGGGGCATTTCCTCCCTGCCAGTCCCGATATTAACCCCAGAACCCAGTCATCGGCACTCCTGCCGTCCGGGTTCCCCATGCAATAAAGGAAATCTAATCAGTGGGGGCTTTGACTAAGTGGACTCATTCTAGAGTCACGGCTATCAAGATAGATTCTACACTCTGCAGAGGTCGTACTTATCTACCCCGCATTCGGTCGGTCCCTACCTTCGTCAAGGCAGGTACTGCCCTACGAGACTCGTACCCACTGGTGACCATCGCTAGTCAGCATTCCCTAGGTCCAGCCACAGGTAATACTGGGGGCTAAGCAGGGGCCACTACTCATCCGCCTCGCGGATGTCGACCCGGGTCTGTGAGCTCATTAATTAGGGCCCTCGGTGTGGGGCATGCCCGCGAAATGGAGCTCCCCAAGTACCTGCATTAGCCCTGGAAGTCCTAATGCAAGTAGTTCTTCACAAGCGGTATCGAAAACCATCATCGAATAACCTTTTATTCATAATTTACATCAGTGTACAGCTTAGAGTCTGTACAAAGCTACAAGCGGGCCTCAAGGCCTCCGCTTATTCAGAAAATATAAAACTACCAGTACTATGTAGAGCCTCAGCATTGCGGTGGAGCACGTCACCATTCCGAGCCTTCGTCGCCTGCGCCGTCTTCGGTGAAGTCCTCTAGTATGAAGTGGAAGCAAGGGTGAGCACTCCTGTCAGGGGTACTCAGCAAGTCCCAAAGTAATTTAATAGATTAAGTTTGGTCCTGGAGGGGCATAACCTCCCTACCAGTCCCGGTTAGTGAACAGAGGTATAACGACCTACGGTAAGGGGAATCTGCGGGTCATGCTCATTTTAGTGATCTAATCGACGGGGACTTTTACCAATTGGACTCTTGCCGGAGTCACGGCTATCTAGATAGGTTTGTCGCTCTGCAGAGGTCGTACTTTCCTGTCCCGCATTCGGTCAGCCCGTACCGTGTACTTTGGCGGTACTGCCCAACGAGATCCATTCCCACCAGCGTCTATTACTAGACAGCCACTCCCTAGCTCTGTCCACGGAAACTGTTGGGGCCTAAGTAGGAGTCGCGCACGTCCACACAGGGACCTTCCCGGGGAAAGATTCTTGATGCATCAAGAAAATATATATCGTGGCACTCTGCCACTGGGTCCTCCCGACCCTATCACCTGCGACTCGTACCGGCCAGACCCAGCCCTCTGTCGTGGTCTGACTCCAAGAGTTCCGTTGCCCACCGTGGCCCCTTGGGACAGTTTACTAAAGCTGGCTAGTGGGGTGCGGATCAAGGCCTCACATAAATAAGCATTCCCGAAGGCCATGCTTTTTTGGCATGCGGGACTCTACTAGGCAATGGAAAGATTCTCCCGCGAACCGGTCCTTAGTGGCGACCCGAAGTGGCTCTTAGGACAGAATCCCCTTCCTCGGGATCTTCCTTCCACTTCCCGGTCTAAAGTAAAGATTGTGTAACCAGGTTCCGATTCTCCAGTTTCAATTATTCAGCATGCAAAAGTAACTTTCATAATTATTAATATGGGCGGGACTTGCCTTGTCCAGCGTCGGGGTCGTCCCCTGCTTCCTCTTCGTAGTCTGGATCCTCGGCGTTGTTCTCCGGGTCGGAGTCTGTAGTTAGTCACACAAATCAATACATCAATCAAGGGTTAACGGAGGATTTCTTTAATTGGATTTAACCCTAAGAGGGGTGACTATTTAATCTAGGGTTTGTGGGTGAGGTTTTTGAGAAAGAAATGTATTTCTAGGCTTAAGAATTATTCTAGGATTTTTGATGAATTTTTGGGAATTTTTAGAAAGCTCTAAGATGGAGAATTAACTTCTTGTGTGCATTTAGTTGGGTGTACCTAGCAATTTACCAAGGGAGGGAGAGACAGACAGGCGGGGCCCGCGGGGCGCGGCCCGCGCTCGTCACTGTGTTGTGGGCCGTGGACTGCGGCCCGTGGACCCGTGACCTTCTTGGGTCAGCGGTCCACAAGGACCGGGTGTAGGGAGTGGAGTGGGGGCGAGGTGGCGGTCGCGGTGGCAGGCTGTGCCACTGGCCTGTGGGCCCGCCGCCAGCGTGGCTGCCACGCGGCTGCCAGTGGGGCCGAACGGAGGGGAGCGGCGGCGGGCGACGGCGGAGGCAGGGTAGTTCGCCGGAGCTGCCTGCTCCGGCCATCCCAGGCCACCAGAGAGGCTGGGGTTCGCCGCCAGGGTGGCGGACGACGCGACGGAGTGGTGGGGCATGATCTGGCACGGCGGCGGGGCTCGTGGCGGTGGCGCAAGCTCGCCGGGGCTTGGGCGGCGGCGGCGCAAAGGGGAAAAGGTGTGGGGAGTGCGGCTTCAGCCACCACGAGGTGGTATGAGTGCGGCCGGCGGTGCGTGGAGCACGGCGGCGTGCCTGAGTGTGGCAGCGGCCGGCCAGGGCCTCCCAGCGGGTCGACGGAGAGCGGCGGCGCGCAGGGTACCGTGGCGGTCGGCCGGCGGCGAGGTTGTGGCGTGGGGAGGCTTACCGGAACACGGCGGCGAGGCTCCCAGCGTGGCTCCGGCCAGGTGCACGCGGCAGCAGTGGAGCTCGTGCTCGGCCGGCGCCGGCGAGCGGGCGTGGGAGGTGTAGGAGGGGAATGAGCGGGGATGGCCTTCAAGGGAGGGTGCCCGGGGCTATTTATAGCCCGGGGTGCTCCCCGTGGCCGGACGCGTGGCGCGCCGGCGAGCTAGGTGGCGACGCGTGCCCCCCGGCGGCGAGCTCCCTGCGGAGCTGCGGGGCACGGTCGGCGCCGCACTTGGGGTGCGGTGGAGGGCCGTGGGGGTGACACGTGTTGCGCGCGTCCCCCTAGGCTCGATCCGCGCCGGTGGAGGCGGATCGAGCGGCCGCGGCGGCGGGGTTGCAGCGGCGAGAGGTAGGAGAAGGGGGGTGGATGGTGACGTCAGCGCGACGTCACCAGGGAGGAGCAACGCGCGCGCGGGAGAGTTGGAGGGGGTGGAGTGGACTTCGGCTAAGGGGAAGCGGGGCTGGTTTGGGCCGCGGCGAGCGGGGAAGAAGGCTGGGCCGCGGGGTGGAGCTGGGCCGGCGGGGTGATTTTGGCCCAAGGTGAGGTTTATTCTTTTTTCCTTTTTCTGTTTTCCTTTTTCTTTTCTATTTTGAGTTTGAATTTGAATTTGAGTTCTATTTCAAATCTAACTTGAATCTTTGGATGGTCTCTAAGGTTTAGAATTATCCTAAGGTTAGAGCAAGCATATGCATATGGTTGGTTTCAAAATACTCTAATGCAATTCATTTTTCTAATGCATTATCCTATTAAAGTTAATCTAGTTTTTAATATTAAAAATACTTTTAATGTTCTTTTTAAATGCTTTCTAATTTTAGGGTGTCACAGACCTACCCCACTTAAAGTGAATCTCGTCCTCGAGATTCGTCTGGTTCCTGGAATAGATACGGAAATTCTTTCCTGAGATTTTCCTCTTTTTCCCACGTGGCTTCTGCTTCGGTATGGTTGCTCCATTGTACTCGGCAAAACTTAGCCGCAGTTCTTCGAGTTTGTCTGATGGTCGTATCCAATATTCGCGTGGGTCTTTCTTGATACCTCAAATCTGGTTGTAAATCTACTGTTTCTGGAGCTGTTTGTTCTTTCGGTATTCTTAGGCATTTCCTTAGTTGAGATACATGAAATACCGGGTGTATATCTCCTAGTTCTTCCGGTAATGCCAATCGATAGGCTACCTTTCCAATTATATTCAATATCCGGTAGGGGCCGATATACCGGGGTGCTAACTTTCTCTGATTTGGAATCGCCGTGTCCCTCGGATTGGAGCTACTTTCAGATACACATAGTCATTGACTTCGAAAGTCAATTCCTTTCTTCGGGTGTCTGCATAACTTTTCTGCCGATTTTGTGCTATCTTTAGATTCTCCTGTACCTGTCTGGTTTTCTCTTCAGCATCCCGTAGTATAGCTGGCCCGAATAATGATCTTTCTCCTGTCTCTGACCATAGTAAGGGAGTTCTACACTTTCTGCCGTACAAGGCTTCAAAGGGTGACATTTGCAGGCTAGCTTGGTAGCTATTATTGTATGAGAATTCTGCGTATGCTAGGCTTTCTTCCCAGTCCTTTCCATATGTCAGAACACAAGCTCGTAGCATATCTTCTAGTATTTGATTTACCCGCTCGGTTTGTCCATCAGTTTGCGGGTGGTATGCCGAGCTATAATCCAGGGTGGATCCTAAACTTTTATGCAGGGTTCTCCAGAAAGTGGAAGTAAACTGGGGCCCTCGATCTGTTACTATTCTCTTAGGTACTCCATGAAGTTTTAAAATATTGTCTATATATAGCCAGGCTAACTTGTCACCTCCATGAGTTGTCTTGACAGGAATGAAATGAGCAACCTTAGTTAGCCGGTCCACAATTACCCAGATCGAGTCATTTCCTTTAGCTGTCCTGGGTAAGCCAACGATAAAATCCATACTAATTTTTTCCCATTTCCATTCAGGTATGGGTAAGGGTTGCAGTAATCCGGCTGGCTTCTGGTGCTCAGCTTTAATGGTCCTGCAGATATGACAACTGGCTACATACTCGGCTATGTCTCTTTTCATGCCTGGCCACCAGTAGGATTCTCGGAGGTCTTGATACATCTTGGTGGATCCGGGATGTATAGAGTAGGCTGAGTTATGAGCTTCATTCATGATTGTTTTGCGTAACTCATCCTGGGGTGGTACGCATATTCGATTTCGAAAGTAGAGGGTGCCTTCTTTATCCAGTCGAAGGTCTGGCCCTTTTCCAAGCCCAATAGAATCCTGAAGCAGCATGATCTCTTTGCTTCTTTTCTGAGCTTCTTTAATTTGCATTTGGAGTAGAGGCTGTAAATGTATGTTAGCAAGATATCCAAAGGGTATCACTTGCAGATTTAAAGCTCGCATCTCCTGGGCTAGCTTTTCTGGTCGGTAGCTGGACTTCCGACTTAAGGCATCGGCTACCGTATTTGCTTTTCCCGGGTGGTATCGTAGTTGTATGTCGTAATCCTTCATTAATTCCAACCATCTTCGTTGCCTTAGGTTCAGCTCCTTTTGTGTGAAGATGTACTTAAGACTTTTGTGGTCCATATAGATGTCACATCGTTTGCCCAATAGATAGTGTCTCCAAATTTTTAGGGCATGAACAACTGAAGCCAATTCCAAGTCATGGGTAGGGTAGTTCACTTCGTGGGTCTTCAATTGTCGTGATGCATAGGCTATTACTCTTTCGTTCTGCATGAGAACTGCTCCTAGTCCTTTGCGAGAAGCGTCACAATATATCACGAAGTTTTGATATATGTCTGGCAAAGCTAATACAGGGGCGGTTATCAACCTTTGCTTCAGCTCTTGAAAGCTATTCTCACAAGCCGCTGTCCATTTGAATTTTACCTTTTCCTTGGTTAATTCTGTCATGGGTTTGGCTAGGCGGGAGAATCCTTTAATAAATCTTCGGTAGTAACCGGCTAATCCCAGGAAACTTCGTACCTCATGCACGTTTCGTGGTTGTTGCCATTCCATAACGGCTTCGACTTTGGCAGGATCCACTTCAACACCTCGTTGGGTTATGACATGTCCAAGAAAAGCGATTTTCTCTAGCCAGAATTCGCACTTACTAAATTTGGCATATAACTTATGTTCTCGCAATCTTCCCAGAACAATCCTGAGGTGCCTTTCATGTTCTTCGGCCGTTCTGGAGTAAACTAATATGTCATCTATGAATACCACTACAAACTTGTCCAATTCTCCCATGAATACTTTATTCATCAAGTTCATGAAGTATGCCGGGGCGTTAGTCAGACCAAAGGGGAGAACAGTATACTCGTATTGGCCATATCTTGTTACGAAAGCCGTCTTTGGTATATCATCCCATCGAAGTTTGAGTTATAATATCCATACCTAAGGTCTATCTTAGAGA